>JAWPHD010015339.1:0-55866 GCA_037043455.1 Cyrtodaria siliqua | reverse complement strand
TCACATCCTAAAAAGTATAGCTTGCAACACACGCTGATATATTATATTCTCTACATCATAACGCACTCGTCTGGAGGCACACCCTTACGGAAAATGCATATATGTTACTTATACTTAGATTATACCTTTCACTTAAAAGTGACTTATATTGATTTTAAATGCAAGTGAGGTATATGCCGCTTATAAATATGTAACTGAGATCTAGGTCACTTATATGTGCGGATAAGTATTCTAGTTCACTTATATGTCAAATATAAGTGACTTATAAGTGGCTCTATTTATTTAGCTGGGATGTCACTGCTGTAGCATATAAGCAACATATAAGTCACTTATATGCGCACTTATAAGTCACTTCTATGTCACTTATATGCCAATTATAATTCACCAGACAGAAGCACATTTAGTTTTCTTGACCACCAGAGAGACCTGGGATTGTTTTCTTAAATATGCATGGTCATCCACTGATCTTGTTATCTATGGTTTCCTGCTGCAACAAGATCACCGCCTAGCGGGGTATAAACATGTAGCCTAGCAGGGCACAATACGCCTGTGGTTGTCAAGGTTTAAACTATTTCAAAAGGAAATCATTTTAAAAAATCAGAGTTATTGTCGTTTTTTTACGTATTCATGCAGCGTAAGTTTGAGAAACGCGGTAATGATACGATTAAGAGGCAAATGTCATCTTTATCAAAATATTCTGTATGCACTGCTGTATCTAAAGAATACTAAAAGTTTGTGTTTAAATTATTTTCTTGTCTTAAAATCCTTGTTTAATGCTTGTTGAATGTCTTCGAAATCTGGTTATAATGATACCCACATTGTCAAATCAAAGTTAAACAAAAACTGAAATTTCAGAATTTGTAAATATTTCACTTTATTTTGGACTTAGAAAATTACAGACATCTGTAACTAAGACTTTGATTAGAAAATGCCTAAGTTCTCACTTATACGTGGCAAATACTGTATACAGCACTCCTGTACACCTATTTGACCTATGTCAGATCCGTATATAATTGACTTATTATGCGAGTTATATGTCAAAATTAGCTGGACTTATACTTGAAAATATACATATAAAGTCACTTACACATGATTTGAAGTGACTTGTAAGTGAATTATAACGGGACATATATGTCGCATATAAGCCGCATGTAACTCGCATATATGTCGCTTATATGTTGGTGTATGTAGATTCGGTAAGGCCAATTAACATATAAACGCACACATACATAAAATTATAGCTCATACGAGTGGGATCATATTTAAGCATTCAACCACACACAGCTATATTAAGATAGTGACAATGAAAGGTGCCGGATCTTGCGGATACTGTGAATTCAGTAAATATATTAAAGGGAGATAATTTTAAATTTGGGATCTCATAAAAAAAAGCAGAATTATATATAGGGAGAAATATTTGCTAACTACCAAGGACAGACAACCTTCGGACGAACTACGGCAGGGGCGCCTAGCTATGAAATGGTATTTTTCGCTCGTCGATAGTTGGTTCGAATCCACTTTAGGTTTGATATTTTTTAATTGCCATATGTACATTTATTGCTTTTGAAACAAGTCAAAATTGCTCAAAGTTACATTTTTATTTAAAACAAATTAAAGTTTCTGAAACGAACGACGTATGTATATTAAATCGTGTAATGATAATACGAATAAACTGGTCAAACAATCGATAGGAAGATGTGATTTGCGCGTGGAATAAATACACGTGCTAATTATTTCCTTCTTGTCGGTCATATATATATATATATATATATATATATATATACATTATGCTTTCTAGTGACAAAAGCGGAAACATATAACATTTTCAGAAAATCTCTACAAATATTGAATAACATCTACATGTAGATCTATAACAAATATTAATCATACACAAATACAATGACTAAGATCTATAACAAATATATATGATTTAAATGAAAAATAATAAAAATAATATAAACAAAACATGTATATATAAAATCAAATATATCGAGACTGGAGTCTGAACCCTTTCGTTTCAGCTATTTTTGAGTTTGAAATACTACTTATACTGGGAGCCTATTTGAATTGATATGAGTGTATCTTCCCTATAAGATCCTCTATAATACTAGTATACTGAAACTCTGGAACTTCCGCTATATATTGTATATACTGCACACATAATTCCACATACTATTCCAAAGAAATCCCAAGATGTAAAAAAATTTGATCACATGCTTGAGCCAAACGCGTACTCTGTCAATATTGAAACTTTGAAGGAATACGATTTGCTGTGTTAAAATGTTGGTCAAATTTCAGAATGCGTGAGAATGTAAAATGTATGCGTGCGAGCGTTATTTGACATACAATGCGCGTGTCTCACGTCAAATGCGCGAGACTTCAGTTGCTATTAGAGAATAAGACGTATCTTTTGGTATCCTGCTATCAAGAAATACTAAATAAAATAATAGTAAAGCATTGATATCTTCATATCAATAATTCGAAGGTATTTCTGATATTAAAAAATCTCGTTTCTGATATTAAGACATCAACTTTTTTTCTCTTTTTTTTTTACATGCCAAGTTATAAAAATCGACTAGATCTACTTAGTATAAGGAAAGAAAGCAAGCGAACTATGACTCGAACGATATGATATATGAATTACAAAATTGCTCCCATGTTGATAATATATGCTGAAATTGTTATTGCCATGAGAGTAAGGAGTATTACGAACATTTGTTAAAAATACAAAAGTTCTTTGTACGAAAACCCATACATATTAAATTGAAATTATGTATAAATTTATGTAACACCTACCTGTATCTTCATTGATTTGAAAACATAAATGTAACGACAAAGCCTCCATTCTCGTTTTTAAACGATACAAAATGAAATATAGAACGAATTATGACTTATCTTCGACATAAATCGATATAACTTTATTCAATATAATTATACGAAGGTTGTTTTAAATGTTCTGATTATTGCGTGTGATTTTTATGTTTTTTTAGTGGCAGCTCTTTATTGGGCACACTCTGATGTTGATATTTACTAATTGAACACGAGTCCATTTTTTATTTTACTTACTTTATGTCAAAACTTAGAATTACTTAGAAAACCGTAACTGATATAATACTTCCAAGGTTAATATACACGTTTGGGAAAACACAACCACCACCACCGACAACAACAACAACAACAACATCACACACACACAATGTGTTTTTATGATCATACAGTTAATGAATATCAGTGTAATGAATATCAGTGTAATGAATGAATATCAGTGTAATGAATATCAGTGTAATGAAAATCAGAATAATATCAGTGTAATGAATATCGGTGTAATGAATATCAGTGTAATGAATATCAGAGTAATGAATATCAGTGTCAGTGTAATGAATATCAGTGTAATGAATATCAGTGTAATGAATATTAGTGTAATATCAGTGTAATGAATATCAGTGTAATGAATATCAGTGTAATGAATAACAAAGTAATGAATATCAGTGTAATGAATATCAGTGTAATGAATAACAAAGTAATGAATATCAGTGTAATGAATATCAAAGTAATGAATATCAGTGTAATGGATATCAGTGTAATGAATAACAAAGTAATGAATATCAGTGTAATGAATATCAAAGTAATGAATATCAGTGTAATGAATAACAAAGTAATGAATATCAGTGTAATGAATATCAAAGTAATGAATATCAGTGTAATGAATATCAGTGTAATGAATATCAGTGTATCAATCAACTATTGTTTTGACTTTAGACTTGCTTGCATATAATTAAATAACATTTTGAGTTTTCTTCTTATTCTACCATACGTTTGAATATATTATTGGTGCAATATAATCAACAATTAATACAATGTGCGTTATACTGTTATAATAATTAATATTAATGATTGAACAAATGCAAGCATAAAAAACTAGCCTGACGTCGCGAGTTACGTCGCGTGTTTTTACAGAATCAAAATTGTCATGTGTCCCTTTAACACAAATGTTTGCAATTCATTAATAGAGATAACTTGTGATGGGGTTCAGTTTAGGTTGATATTACTGTTACTCAGTCTTTAGTACCACGTATCTATGGAGCGAATTAAAAAACAAACACAAATTTATATATAATATTTTAATAAGTTTAATAACAAGAATAACGGTTGATATAACTCGGATCATTTCCGATTGATATAAAAACGTTAAAAAAAGATACATTCATAATAATCTACAGTAAAATACGCATTGGCGATTTGTGATTGCGTTTTATTTAAAGTCCCCAATCCGCCATCAATAGGCACGTTTTACAACAGATGTACACTGTTTCTAACCAACTGAGGAAAAGGTATATACATGTGTATATTCGTAACGTACATAATTTGAGAATCCACTCTATAGACACAGTTTAGACGACTAGTACCGCCAGGCCAAACCCAAAACGGGAGCGTCGAATTAAGAGTTACCAAAATCATTTTAAGAGCCCGTGAATAAACATACCCTTTAAATAGGTACATATATATTATTACATGACCTGAACACCTCGCTAGAGTTTTGATAAACGTTTTTTTAGTGTAGTTTTGCCGTTACTAAGTTTGGTGGTTTAATTTCTTTGGTTTAAACATATTTTATTTCACAAGCATTTTACAACATAATATTTGTACACAATAGACGAAAAAGGATAAGAACGAAAGTAAAATACTTATGATGTTCTTCTCATAGGTATGATATTAATTGAACACAATTGATGGCATAGTTTGTAAGTTCTTGGGATATATATATTCTAGAATGATGCTTAGCTTACATAAAAACGTATTAGATATAATTGAAATTATAAAAAGTTACAAAAAGAAAAAATTAGAAACTAACTTGAAAAATACGAAAGTCAAACAGATAAAACCTTAAATGAACAGATTATGCCAATACCTTTAATTCAATTAATTATTGCTATTAATATTTATTTATAAATCTCCATTGTAAATTTAAAAAAAATGGGGAGTTTGGGGCGACACAGGGGAATGGGAGTGTAGTTGATTTGAGAATTCAACAAAAGAACAAATCGATATACTAGTTAAAACGTTCTGAGTTTTTAATATGATTGTGTACTGCACCGAATATAAGAATATTTTGTTCTCCAAATAGAAGTGTTTTCAGTGTAATATTTGGTAGACGGGGTAATGAATTACCAATACATTTCTAATATCAGTATATTTATTGCACTTAAAGAAGAAGTGGTCACCGTTTACAACACATCCGCATGTACAAAGAGGCGAGTCTACCATGTTTTTAGAAAACAGATCCTTGTTAAGGGAACTGCAATTTAGACGCAGTCTAGTATGCAATATCTGTATGATTCTTCTCCGAAGAGATAGTGTTTGGAAGTTCTGTTTCGATTACGGTTAAGTGAGTTTTTGAAGGAAATAACTGTTTCGGCGTGCCGTGATTCTTCGGTTAAGTTATTCCATTCTCGAATAACAGAGGGGAGAAAAGAAGCATAGTGGTAGTCGGCATGGGCATTGACAGTTTGGATGTTTTCAAAGTTTTGTACGTTATACCTTGATATATTACCTGATGAAGGAGGAACAAGCTCAGAGAGAAATTGGGAGATAAGTGGTTTGTCATTTTATAAAACATATCGAGTTTATGCTTACGGCGCCTATTTCCGAGAGTTTCCCACCCAGTTTCTTTTTATAGGTTGTCAATAGAGACAAGTTTCATTGCTCCAGTTACTATCCGAGCAGTCTCATTTTGTATTTTGTCTAACTCATATTTTTCATATTGTGTGCAGTTAACAAATAGAATATCTCCGTATTCTAACATAGGTCTTATAAAGGACGTATATATAGTTTCTAAGGACACTCTATCTAGTTTGTATTTAAGTTTCCGCATAATGTTAATCCTCTGCCATGCCTTTGATTTGATATATTCGATGTGCTTGTGCCAGGATAAATCATTTGAAAAAAAGACGCCGAGGTATTTATGATCATCGACTTCAGTTATTATCTGGTCATTCATAAAAGCTGGTGGGTGGTTGATAAAATTGACTTTACGTGAAATAAGAGATTTAGTTTTGGTTGGATTAAATTTTATAAGCCATCTATCTGCCCAATTCGATATTTTCAAGAGATCGGAAATCAGTGTATTCTCAGCAGATATCGGATTATCTGCAACAATAAACAAACCTGTATCGTCTGCAAAAAGAAGAATATTTGAATTGATGTCTATAACAATATCATTAATGTATAGAAGGAATAAAAGTGGTCCCAAACAAGGAGCCTTGGGGAACACCGGTTTTAATATTATTCCAATCAGATTGGACACCTGGTAGGACAACGCGTTTTTTTCTATCAGTAAGATAGCTTTTGAACCATGTTAAGAGATTTCCTGTGATACCAACAGCCGTTAATTTTGGAAGAAGTCCCTCGTGCCAAACACGATCAAAGGCTCTGCTAATATCACTAAATATCGCCCTTATTTCCTTTCCACAAGTCTAGGAAACTTTAATCTGAAATAATCTGTTGGATTGTATTTATCCCAAGTTCTCCGATTTTATTTAAAATCAACCCATCAACCCATTTCAGTGCATATCAGTAAAATGAAGAAATGAAAACTGAGTTAATGAATGCAGAATTGTTTTCACAAAGTAACTGTTGTACTTCTGTGTAGTTCTAACTTGCTCCATGGATTCGGTGTCTTACACTTAGCAGAAGTTACGTTATAGTAGGTTAATAAAATGAAATAATTATCAACTGAACAAAATTGCTAACACTCCAGTAAGATTTTTTTCCAAATATTTCAAATACTGAAACCGATCAATTCAATATATTTTGAGAAATTATGTTTTCGATACCAACCTACAATATCAAAATTCGCAAAATAATGTGGGTTGGTACCGAAAACATTTCTTCTCAAAATGTATTACATTGATCTGTTTCTTCAAGTGTCCATGTGTTCTCATTTCTGCCAAAATTGTTTGGCATCATTTGCACCATTTCTCGAGTGTTTTCATCGTGTGAAATTCCATCCTTGTCGGAATCAATTTGTTCGGAGTTCACATTTCCTGGACATTCTGTATCAAAGCCTCTGGGTTGCCTTTGCAAGGAGTGGACTTTTTGCAAAATCAGATTCATCTATGCGATCATCAAGAGATAAATCATGCATTGAGTCTTCCAAGGGCACATCTTTTTTCAAATGCTTGTACTTTTTCATATATCTGAGCCATCCATGTGTTTCCATCTACTAGAAGGCATTGCTTTGCCTTTATAGTTCTTGAGCTGGCTGTAGACCCCCCTCCCCCCCCAGGGGGAATTTTGTAGGGTATGATTTTCTGAAAGAACATACATTAAGCTTCAAAATGAGACATGTGTGCCATCTGAGCGTTGGGGCTTTAGTGAGTTTTGGGGGAAAACGTTGCGTTTTTAGACGAAAATCGCCAAAATCTGGAATTATTTTTTAGAAAAAGAATGGAATATGTTAGAACCAATTTGAATAGATGGAATCTTTCTCGGAACGCATCTCTACAAGTCCCACTATATAATTTATGGATCCGATACTTAAATATTGAGATTTTGGGTAAAAATGTTAAAAAATTGAATAAAATCTCTGATTTCTGTAATACATTGGGGGTATTTAATTAAAAATTAGAAATATATCTAATACAATAGAAAAAAGAAACATGTAACCTTTTTGGGCAGGGCAAGGTCCAGTGGTTAAAAAGAAAAAAGTTCCAAACCGCATGATGTTTGGAAATGCCTTAATTTTGGGGCGAAAAATGTGTATTTTTGTCAAAAATCGCCGGAATTTGGAATTATTTTTTAAAATTAGTTTCAACATAAACTGATCAAATTGAAGCAATAAAATGTTGTACAGCATATATATTCAAGTTTTTCCTGGCATCATATATAACATATGTGCTCAAATATTGGCATTTTAGGGCAAAATGTTGGAAAAAATGACAAAACTCGCTGATTTCTGTAATCCATTTTGGGTATTGGGTTAAAATTTAGAAAAAAAATAATTTAATACAATAGAATAAAGACATATTGTAACATTTTGGATAGACAAAGGTCCAATAATTAAGTAGAAAAAATTCATGAACCATATGATGTTTAAAATATTGCCTTAATTTTCAGGCGAAAAATGTGTATTTCAGTAAAAAATCAACGGAATCTCCAATTATCTTTTAAAAATAGTTTGAACATAAACTTAGCAAATTGAAGCAATAAAATGTTGCACACTATACATATCCAAGTCATTTATTGTATCAGATATAATATATATGCTCAAGTATTTATATTTTAGGGCAAAATGTTGAAATATGACTAAAATCGCCGATTTCTGTAATGCATTGAGGTATTGGGAAACAATTAAAAGTGCATAGAAATAATGGGAAAAAAAATATTGTAACATTTTTGCAGTCCAATGTGCAATAATATACCAGAAAACCCATCAGAAGATGGTAAATGCTGCTTTATTTTGTTGGAGGAAAATGTGTTTTTAATAAAACATAAACGAAATCTGGATTGTTTTCTTCAAAAAGTAATTTAAACATACATGTTACAACGACATATCGCCAGATGAGAGAAAAAAGTGCCGTCTTTCTTCTATGGAACATTCCTATTCTCACCTGGCGATATTGCCATTGACCAATCATATGTTTCCAAGGAGTGCATGGCAGGCTGACATTTTATTTGCTCAAACAAGCCTGCTCTAGCTGATACCTTATGAGAATTTGTTAAAAAATGGCATGACAGAACCTCCCGAACAATACAACACATCATTTACTAGTTTTTGAGCTGGCTGTAGACACCCCCCTCCTCCCGAACTCAGGTAGCCCTCCCCTTATACGGTCTAGCGACCGAGTGCCACGCCGTTGAGTCACAAAACCTGTGGGTCGGCCCAGCGGCCATCGGCATTGGGTCGCTCAAGGCTATTTCTCTCTATATATCTATACTGTATATAGCTCTAGGTTCTATGTTCGAGACCCGAACTCGGGAAGCCATCCCACTGAAACGACCTAGGGATTGAGTGCCACGCATAGCGAGAACCGTTGCCGCCGGCTGACCACCGTTCCCGTTGGGTCACAATACCTGTGGGTAGGCCCAGCGGCCGTCGGCTGCGGGTCGTTCAAAGCTTTGTACTATATAGCTCTATGTGGCATGTTTGAGACACGAACTCAGGCAGCCTTCCCCCTGATACGACCTAGGGACCGAGTGCCACGCGTAGCGAGGACCGTGGCCGACGGCTGGCCACTGGTCCCGTTGTGTCATAAAATATGTGGGTCGGCCGAGCGGCTATCGGCCGAAGGTCGTTAAACGCTATTTCCCTCTTTTTAACTGTATATAACTCTATGTTACATGTTCAAGACTCGAACTCGGGTAGCCCACACCTTGATAAGACCTAGGGACCATGTACCACGCATAGCGGGGACCTTTGCCGACGGCTGGCCACCGGTCCCGTTGTGTCACAAAATATGTGGATCGGTCAAGCGGCCATCGGCCGATGGTCGCTCAACGCTATTTCTCTCTATACATATATAACTATACTGTATAAAGCTCTAGGTGAGTTACGAGGTTCGAGACCCGAACTCGGGTAGCCTCCCCACTGATACAGCCTAGCGATTGAATGCCACGCGTTGCCGGGACCTTTGCCAACGGCTGCCCACTAGTCCCGTTGCGTTGTGTCATCCAATCTGTGTCGGCCCAGCGGCCGTCGGCCGAAGGTTGTTCAACGCCATATCCTTATATATAACTGTATATAGCTCTATGTGCCATGTTCGAGACTCGAACTCGGGTAGCCCTCACCCTGATAAGGCCTAGACACCATGTACCACGCATAGCGGGGACCTTTGCCGACGACTGGCCACCAGTCCCGTTGTGTCATAAAATATGTGGATCGGTCCAGCGGCCATCAGCCGATGTTTACTCAATGCTATTTCCCTCTATACATACATAACTATACTGTATAAATCTCTAGGTAAGTTACGAGGTTCGAGACCCAAACTCGGGTAGCATCCCCCCTGATACAGCCTAGCGATTGAATGCCACGCGTTGCCGGGACCTTTGCCGACGGCTGCCCACTAGTCCCGTTGTGTCACCCAATCTGTGTCGGCCCATCGGCCGAAGGTTGTTTAACACTATATCCTTCTATATAACTGTATATAGCTCTATGTGCCATGTTCGAAACTCGAACTCGGGTAGCCTTTCTCTTAATATGGACTAGCGACCGAGTGCCACATGTACTGGGGACCTTTGCCAACAGCTGGCCACCGGTCCCGTTGTGTCGCAAAATCTGTGGGTCGGCCCAGTGGCCGTACGCAAAGCGTCGCTCAACACTATTTCTCTATTTATAACGTATACTGTATATAGCTCTATGTATCATGTTCGAAATACCGGTAACGTGATAAAGTCCAAGTCGCCAGTTGGTACACGTACATGTTCCAAAATGCTCTACACATAATGGGCTTTCAGAAAAATAGGGTGTACAAAATTCCCCTTGGGGTGAGGGTTACTCCTACTAGCTTACAGTCTATTTTCTATTGTACCAGTATTATATATTTTTCTAGATTTTAACCCCATACCCGCAATGGATTGCAGAAATAGTGATTTTGGTCCTTTTTTCCAACATATTTCAGCAGATATGTTATATATGATGCAAGAAAACACTTGAATATGTATGCTGTGCAACATTATATAACTTCAATTTGATAAGTTTATGTTAAAACTATTTTCAAAAATAATTCCAGATTCCGTCGATTTTTGACAAAAATACACATTTTTCGCCTAAAAAATAAGGCATTTTCAAGCATCATACGGTTCGGGAATTTTTTCTACTTAATTATTGGACCTTTGTCTATTTAAAAATGTTACAATGTGTCCTTATTCAATTGTATTAAATTTGTTTCTATATTTTAACACCAATAACCCAATGGATTACAGAAATCAGTGATTTTTGTAATTTTTTCCAACATTTTGCCCTAAAATGCCAATATTTGAGCACATATGTTATATAATGTGTCAGGAAAAACTTGAATATGTATGCCATGCAACAGTCTATTGCTTCAGTTTGATAAGTTTATGTTCAAACTAATTTCAAAAATTAATTCCAGATTCCGGCGATTTTGACAAAAATACACATTTTTCGCCCCAAAATTAAGGCATTTCCAAACATCATGCGGTTTGGGAATTTTTTTTCTACTGAATCACTGGACCTTACCCTGCCCAAAAAGGTTACAATATTTCTTTTTTCTATTGTATTAGATATTTTTATATTTTTTAGTTAAATATCCCCAATGTATTACAGAAATCAGCGATTTTATTCAATTTTTTAACATTTTTACCCAAAATCTCAATATTTAAGCATCGGATCCACAAATTATATTTGGGACACGTAGAGATGCGTTCCGAGAAAGATTCCATCAATTCAAATTGGTTCTAATATATTTTATTATTTTTCTAAAAAATAATTCCAGATTTCGGCGATTTTTGTCTAAAAACGCAACGTTTTCCCCCAAAACTCACTAAAGCCCCAACGCTCAGATGGCACACATGTCTCATTTTGAAACTTACTGTATGTTCTTTCAGAAAATCATACCCTACAAAATTCCCCCTGTGGGGGGGGGGGGGGGGGGGGGGGGGGGGAGGGTTTCTCCTACTAGCTCACAGCCTATTAATTCAATTTTTGGAATAATGCTAAAGCTTTTTGTCAATAAGTCAATTTTGCCGGTTTTAGTGTGTAATAATCTAGTTCTGATTTAATCACCCGGTCGTTGTGCCAGCTGACGCCATGATTAACGCAAGTCTTGTAAAATGTCAGTAGAAAATGCACAGTAGTAGCATAGGTGAGCCATGATCTTGAAACCAAAATTTAATCGTACACATTATTACACATTAATATAAATTAATGTCTGTTTAACCTGTTTAACATTTACCACTTTATTTTTAAAAATGCAAGGATAAGTATGTCTTCTTGGAGTGACTTGAAATGTTAATCCTCATTTTTGTCGAAATTAAAACATATTCAAAATTCGAACAGAAAATGGATCATTTATAAACGCAAAAGGAACGGCAGCATTCACAGAAGACAACGGTGTTCATTAGCGGTGTTTGTTTTGTGCAAATGTTGATGTTGCCAAATGGAATAACCCAAGTCAAACAGTTTATCTAATTTTAATCGAGTGATATACTTGACTCGGATATTATATAACTGACGCGTTTAGTAGTATCACCCGGTTTCCGAAATCAAACATTTTAGGTTGAATAGGTGTCCGAGTGGACTAATGCATCTGCTATTGAGCGAGTCGCTGTGTCGAGGTAGTTGTCTAGGGCTGCGGGTTCGAATCCGTTCGTAAGCGTGGTAAGTGGATGGTACAACATTTCTCCAAACACGCACGCATGCACGCACACACGCACGCATGCACTCACGCACGCACGCACACACGCACGCGCGCGCGCACACACACACACACACACACACACACACACACACACAGTCCCAGTTACTAATAAAATGCATTGCCTTAAACTAGAAAATAATAGACGACATAAACAAAATGGAATGGAATGGAGGTTATAAAGCCTGTGTATCACAAATAACAAACTACTAAATTCACAAGAGGCCCAAGCGGGCCTGTATCGCTCTACTGGAGGTACGTTTTCCGTGGTAGGTATGCGGGTTTGTTGGTATGTGTGTCCAGGGTATTCCCCCGGAATTTTTAAGGAGTAGGGGCTTAAGCAACAACAATCAGGCTCTATTTGTTTTGTAATATGGTGTACTTGGTGACCCTGTCCGTACTCTAAATTTCATTTGGTGGAAGTTAGTGTATGATAAGGCGCCGCCCATTTGTTTATTCTTAATTAAACGATTTAATGCTATGCGTTCATCAATATATTTATGTCATTTTATCATTTCTATCCTAGTTTTTAAAAAAATCTAAAAATAAATCTAGGTGATAGAGATCAACTATGTTCAACTAATTAAGAAATAGAACATCATTTATGGTGAATTATCGTGTAATATATTGTTTGGAGTTCAATTTGAAACAATAATATCACGAGCTCGAAGGGCGAATACAATTATTGTTTACAATTGAACGACAAACCGTGATATATTACAAGATAATTCACCGTAAACGATGTTCTATTTCTATTCTAATACCCCTAACATGTGAAAATAACGCACACATCTGAAATCGTTCGCATTGCTTTGTTTACTCTCCTAACGTTGCAAACGTTGCAAACGTTACAGTGATATCTTGCATATTCTCCTAACGTTGCAAACGTTACAGTGATATATCGTTGATATTT
Source organism: Cyrtodaria siliqua (assembly GCA_037043455.1). Taxonomy (NCBI): domain Eukaryota; kingdom Metazoa; phylum Mollusca; class Bivalvia; order Adapedonta; family Hiatellidae; genus Cyrtodaria; species Cyrtodaria siliqua. The sequence continues at coordinate 42,579 of JAWPHD010015339.1, read as the reverse complement.
TAAACTAGGTGTATTAGAATTTGTAGTAAAGTATGTTTATATGTATCCATTGAATATATGCCTCGATTTTCCCTTCATTTTTTGCTTTGACCTTGTCAGAAATGTCAGTATAAACCTTTTTTTCATCGTTGTAATTTCCTTCTTAAATGACCAAGATAACTGCCTAAAATCAAAACAATGCAGGGGGTGGGACTATAGGGGCGGGATGTAATGTGATCAAGTTTGGCTGGTATTAAAATTATTCATGCGTTGGTGCTTTGATATAATAAACACTTGAACCAAATCAGGTAAAGCACAGATGAAAAATGAAGGTCCTATTGTATTTAACAACGTAAACTACGGCATATTTAAGAAAATCAAGAGCCATAACTCTGGTTTTACTGTCCGATCTGACTGGTTTTCGTACTTGTCCGAATTTCATTGATAAGTTGGCCAAGTTTAGGTAAAGATCAGTACCCCGTTTTATGAAACAACTTACGACCATTTTGATCGTAAATCAATTTCTTAAATGCTTCATTTAAAATTACACTTTTCAAATGAACGTGATTTCATTTCATTTTCTTATACATGTGATATTTCTGCGCATAATTGTCTACATTAAACGCTTAGGTTGAAACAATTGCACGACTTTAAGATTTGAGACTTATCGTAAGATGTTTAATAAAACAGGGCCCAGGCGAAAAATGAATGCCCTATCGTCTTAATGAGGCAAACATATGTTTTTTTGACATGTTTGAGCTTTCGTTTATATCAACAATTTGGCAATGTTTGGTAAAGATTGAATGACACATGGTCGCGATAAACTGGTAATAAGACAAACTATAGCAATTTTCTTTAATTCAATGGTCGTAACTCCGGTGTTACTGGCAGGTTTTGGCACTTGTTTGCGCTGTTATTTATATCAACTATCTAGCAAAGTTTGGTAAAGATAGGATGCAAAATGGATGAACTAGAATGATGACAACAAGTTAACGGACGGACGACGGACAACAGATCAGGGCATAAGCCCTACTGGTCCTTGTCTAGTAAAGCCAAAAAGCAGACAACATATTTTAAGGGTGATTAAAAAAAATAATCAGAGCCTTTAAAGGCTGGAGTAGTGAAAACCACCAATTCGAAATTAATGTAAAAACAAGAAATCCGCGGATTCACATGCGGATTCACACTAACGGGGCTGGACTTCAAAATAAAAAGGTCAATGATGCTTAAATGAAAGTTTGTAAACATTTTAGTAACTAAAAACAATGGAGTTTGCCGTTTTCTGAGATGATATTTTAGTGAATTTGTTTAAAAACAAAATGCCATTATATTGAAATCAAGAGGCACAATAGAGCCTGTGGACGCTCTATTGGCTAAAACGGCTCTTTTATCAAGGGTTGTCGACATAAAATTCCCATCAGTACTTTTTTTAAAACATTGCAAAAACAACAGGGATAGGATGGCCTTAGATCGCCAGAACTCCGCCATAAATCAGCGAACTGGAACAAAAGCGCGATATGCACAACTAGACATGGAGTTATGGCACTTCCACATTTTTACTTTAAATTTCTTATCGGCGCTACTCCTCCTAAACGGTTTGTTGGATTTCTACAAAATTTGGCAGGAAGCATCACTATGATGTCTAGTTGTGCAAAGCGCGGTATATCAATGAAATCTTGGACAAGTTCGAAAGCTAGCTAGATATTTTTAGTAACGACAGGTTATGGCCCTTGATTTGTTGAAATGCTATATTGTATTTTCCATTTTTAAATCTATAGTTACTTCATTTTTTATCTGATCTTTACCATATTTGATTAGAATGTTAATATAAACACCCCCTCCCCCACCCTACCACCCATTGTTATGACATTTCATTCATAGAAGAAAGTGGGGGAAATTAAACTTATAAAATATGGCATTTCGTTTACATTTTAAAGATTAAAATAGGGATACAGACGTTGATTTTTTTTCGAAATATTTGCACGTCATAAAATAAATTGTGAAGCCATTTGGAATGTAATCACAACTATACACTTATTCACTAGACATAAATTAAGCAATTTATTATTTATTAATTACATCTGTACATATATGCGTTCTTAGATCTTTCATTGATATTAACAATCTGATAAAGTTTGGTAAAGATTGGATGAAAAATGAAGGCCCTTGGCCAGTAGAACTAAAAATCATCAGCTCCCAAAAAGTAGGTCAAGGTCATAGGTGAAATCCATGCATCCAGCATCCAAAAAGATGCACTACCAAAGACACAACTATGTTAAAATAGAATATGTTTTCTTCCAAAGATTAAGCTTACATTAGGTTTAAAACATCTAGTGCATAATTATAGTTCATGAGAAAGTGATGTAAAGGTAACAATTAAAGTTATCTGCCCTTTCCTTGGATGGTGAATGTCACATCCACATTTTGCATTGTTACGGTGCAATTTTCCATTCAAGATACAACTATAAGCAAAGTTTAAAAGGTCTTAGTGCATACAGTTTGTGTAAAAGTGAACTAAACGCCAAAGTTGAAGGTAACAATTATAAGATTATCTGCCCTTTGCTTGTAGGGTCAAGGTCACTTCCATTTTTGCTTTGTCACGTTGCGATGTACCACCCATGATACAACTATAAGCAAAGTTTGAAAGGTCTAGTGCATACAGTTTGTGAGTAAATGACCTAAGCGCAAAAGTGGAACCAAAAAATTATTAAATTATCTGCCCTTTGCCAGGAGGGTCAAGGACACTTCCACATTTGCTTTGTCACGTTTCGATGTACCACCAAAGACTAGTACAACTATAAGCAAAGTTTGAAAGGTCTAGTGCATACAGTTTGTGAGTAAATGACCTAAACGCAAAACTTGAATGTTGACGCCGCCGCCGCCGGAAAAGCAACAACTATGTCTCTTTTTTTCTCCGAAAAGGCGAGACAAAAACGAAGAATTTGCGAATGTACCGCCGATATATCGGGCTCAGGGATCAACAAGGATCGGAATGAATAACACATTTAACGGACTGTAGCTATTTACCTTCAAAGTGTAATCCTCATTCAAGACCCACGGCCGATATACTGGAAGACAGCTAACTGACATTTTAACAACAAAAAAAGAACATTTTACTGATTTGCACTGAAATGGGTTGATGGTTTGATTATAAAACAAATCGGAAAACTTGGGATGAAAAACAATCAACATTTATTTCGGATTAAAGTTTCATCATTAACCGTTCATACGAGTGAGTATATACCGTAGCCAATGCATGTCAGAGGATATACCGTTTCCTGTTTTCGCGGATGTACAATTAACACGTTCAGCGTTTTGACGGTAAATCTATACCGGTCCCAGGTGGATTAACCGTCACTCATAGAAAACAGAAAATGCACTTTTTCGCATAGAACTCCTCAGAATACAAGACTAGGACTATTAGCATTTGACCTGTACCAAAATTGCTTTGCTTTATTGCTAAAATTAACAGTCACGGTGCATTAAGTGCTGAGAAAACAGCCTGAACATTTGTCCTCTCTCGATTCAAAATACGTTGCGGTCATACAGTCACAGTAAGGCCTTGCGATAAAATCAAAGGGGCAAGCATACGCAATGGACAGATTGGCCTATTATTATTATTATACTCAAGGGACAACAATAGATAGGTTTGTAACTATCGAAACATACATGATATAGCGCTAAATGTGCGACGTACCTTTTGACAGAATCTCTGACAGCAATCTTGAATGGATGTACCGTGTTCCGGAAAGGACGTACCGCATCTCGATCCAGACATTGTTGTGCAGTGTACTAGTTTATATTGTAGTGCACTAGTTTATGTTGTATGCGCATGACTAGCTGTCAATGTGGATAGTATAGTATATGAGAGTTGTAAACTTTACACTTTGCAAACTTTATTTCAGTGTTACTATACCACATGATCTATGACGTCATTATTGCTAACTCTTGAAGAAAACATTTGTAAACATTCGCCCTCATTGAAAGCTTCAGGGTGCGGTAAGATTTTGATTTCTTAACCATTTTCTACCAAAGAAAGCGCATTCGCAAACAATGTACGTGACCCTCGACTGATATCCTTTTTTTGTGAAAGTTGGTACTTTTGGACAACACTTTGGAAAACTTCTGAAAATGCACATGAAATAATTTGCCAATTAAGTGGTCCCGCCTTAATTACTCTAAGCGATGGGAAATTGTATATTAGCATGATTTTATAACGGATCTTTCGACAATAAAACACGTCTAAAACGATGTTTACTGAACAAATGTGATAACCTGTTTAGAATTAACTAGTAAATGTTTTAATTTTACAATGTGCAACGATTTTAAGCCGAAATTAAGGTTTAGTTCATACCCCAGCCAACCCCGTTTTAGCTTCTTTGAGAAGGGCTTGGATGGGGGTATGAAAGTTAATACTCGGACCACGTAATGCTAATCCTTGAAAGGTATTTGAATTGTGCACATATTATGAACAAAATCAAGGCATATACCCCGTTTTTATCACGAAAACTTCCCCATTATAATATCAGGTAAGCATAAGGGTTTTGTGTTAAAGTACCAGTTCGAAAGAATTAATGAATTTTTAAATTATGCTAATCAGTGAAGTCGGATATTTTATGCTAGATCGTGAAGTTTATTGTTGTCAATTATCTAAAACTTTATAAAACCTAAGATTGTATCGTTAATTTATCCGTCGTCGCTGTTGTCTTCCGTCGTCGTCGTAAATGGTTTGCTTTAAACAAATCCTCTCTGAAACCACTGGGCGAAATTTTATAAGACTTCATAGGAACGAATTTTGGGTGGTTATCTCTCAAGGTTATTCAAAATCTACCAATCCACCTAGAATTGTGGATGTCATGCCAACAGAAGGAAAATATAGGAAGGAAAAAAGGTAAGATATAGTCTTGCAGTTTTATATTCCAGAAAAGTTCATTATAAACCCGTACATACATAATAATGCATGAGCGACCTTCTACCAAGATTGTCGATCAGTCAAAATACATGCCGCTATATAGAAAAAACTTGTTTAAAAATTAATAAATTTTCTCGTGTACAGCCACTAGATAGATTTCAAAATAATTGTATATAAATGTTTTTGTGACCCTCTACCAAGATTGTTCAAATCGTTTCCTACACGGCTATTTGGATTTTGTTCATAATATGTGCAAAATTAAAGTACGCTTCAAGGATCAGCAAATTATTTCTGGTGCATTTTCAGAAGTATTCCAAAAGTACCAACTTTCACAAAAAAAAAAGAATATCTGTCGAGGGTAGCGTACATTGTTTTTGCGTCCGAATGCGCTTACTTTGGTAGAAAACGAGTAAAAATAAAAATCTTACCACGCTCTGAAGTTTTCAATTTGGGCGAATGTTTACATTTTTCTTCTTCAAGAATAAGCAATAATGACGTCATAGATCATGTGGTATAGTCACACTGATTTCATATCAGTGAACAGTTAAAGCAAATTACAGCAATAACATGTTTGTACAAATACCTAACAAAATGACGGTACTTATCGGATACGGCTATTTACAGATTATTCATGATAATTGAGAAAAAATAGTACATACAGACAGGATCATTCAATAAAGGGTCTTAACACTTAATTACTGCTTCATTCCTCCATGCTTCATCGGTTTTTGCGCACAATATTACCTATTTATGTGTCGACGTGCCGTAAAACACCATTCATTCATATTTCGTCGGTTTTTGCGCACAATATGACCTATTTATGTGTCGACGTGCCGTAAAACATCATTCATTCATTCGTTCCACGCAACTGCGAGAATTCATTGAATGATCCTCATATGCCAAATTGTAGGAACCAATCAGATTTATTCCGTAGTAGTTTCGTATAATATTTTTTGAAATATCTTAACGTTGTATGCTTTAAAAAATGTTGCCTTATATAAGGCACGTTGAACCTCATTTTTCACAGAATTCGAACACATTTTTCACATAACCTGCGAAATTTGCGTTTACCATCTATTTATCAAGTACCATGAAAACGCATTTTTCCACTCACTAAAATACCCTAAAAATATGACATAATGTAGCCAAAACGCACTTTTCACATGCATTTCAAGCAATAGCTATTTTCGTGAAGTTTTGGAAATTGTAGCAAAAGTAAACTTTAATGTAATACAAATTAACAACTACATAGATATCCGTCCGTCCTTTCGCCTGTCTGTCTGTCTACCCAAAGGTCCGTCAGTCCGTCCCTCTGTCAGTCAGTCTGACTTATTGACTGGCTGTCCAAATGTCCTACTTGAAGAAGCGGCGAAAAAATAATGACTACATTAAATATACGGTGACGGTGACCGGGATAAGGTGCAAATCTAACCTTCGACCTCAGGATTTGCAAGCTAGATTCAATTTTCAACATTAAATTATGACCCTGACCTTTAAATAAAATACCTGGATGGTGAACGAGACACATCGTCTCATTTATTACCTTTTAGGCATGTTGTCGGGCCAGGTAGCGCAGTTGGTAGCGCGTTGGATTGTGGATGCGGAGGTCGTGGGTTCGATCCCTACCCGCGCCCGGCAACGGTCACTGTGATGATTGACCTAGGATTTTCTTCCGATGGTCTTTCGTTTCCTACCGCTGTTTCAAGTGGGAAAGGTGTAACCGATTGCGGTGAACCGATATCCGCACAGGCAAAACCTACTACATGACCCTGATGTTAACGATATATAATCAAAGTACTGAAAAGACTGAGCGGCGTAGGTTGGTCGAAGGGTATTCACTGTCTAGATCCTTTTTCATGTTGACGGGGTGTAAAAGAAGCAGAATTCGTTGTATTTGTTTTATTATATTTTCATTGAAACAAAGTTACGCCTGTTATGTGAAGAAGCTGCCAACAGTTTTATTATGACAATATTATCAACTGTGGAATGTATTGTAAACTGCAAGCAATCCTTGTTGGTGCATATGCTCGACATTCAATGTCTAGTGCTTTATTGGTGAACTAAATTAGTGTGCGAGATATAAGAACAGAGTTACATATGAGCTTTTTGATCAGTTGGATATTTACCCATTGGTATATATTTAAATGGATACTTTATGATTTCAATTGGGTAAAATAAAACGATAAAATAATGTGACATTGTTTTGGGGTGGCATTCCACTAATATTGTATAGCATTACCCAAAATGTAACTGATCAAACAAATTTGTTTTAATAATAAGCGTTATGCAAGGTGACTGGGTGATCCTTCAACAACACATGCATTATGCAAGGTGACTGGGTGATCCTTCAACAACATATGCATTATGCAAGGTGACTGGGTGATCCTTCAACAACACATGCATTATTTGAAAATTCCGATTACTTTATTGGTACCAAGTCCATGCTTTTTGTTTTAATTGGGTATTTTGACATTTTTAATTGGGTATTTAAGCTGCTTATCTGTAGCTCTGCAAACAAAGTTTTAAAGAGACACATGGCACTCGTGAAATGGTTATCAAGCATTGAAATACTTATTTACCCAGTGTCATGTGGAAATGGAACCTGCGTTCATATAAAAAACAAAATGTTGATTTTTCGGTTTTTGTCGTCTTCAACAATATCTGTACATATATTACTGAAGGTGATAAATAACTGTGCATGGTATTCAGTGAGCCGCACCAAAATTGTGTAAGTTGTTAGTTGTTGTATTGAGGGCAAATAAAAGTAGCCGATCAGCTTACCCAAGTAGGAGGTTACATTACCGCCTACCGGCTATAAAGGAAAGCCCTGCATCTATAGACCGAACTATTCGTGAAGGGTAGGTAACTCCAAACAGAAGCGAAATATTCCTATTGTTTTTACACATATCAAACCGAATACTGAACGAAATCGCACGATTTAAAGATTTTTTTATTTATTTTATCTGCCTCATTCCGAAAAGGGGAATACATTAACAATATATTTTTATTGTTTGGTACTCGGCTTTACTTTAGTAATTCAGTACAAGAAAAATTCGCCGCAGAAAATGTTGCATTTAAAAGAATTAACCAAACAGTACACAGAAAAATCAGAATGCTGCAAATAATTATAGTAGTGCATATTATGATACACTTGTTCGGTATTACTGAAATAGAAAGCCCATACTGTGCCTATACCATTAGGGTATCCTTTTGGTTTAATTGGTGGAGGGACTATAAACCTTAATTTAAAGGAAGTTATATAATGAAAAAAAAAACACGAGAGATTATGCTTAAAGGGACAATGTCCGTAACTTGTGGTCTGTAAAACACAAAATAATTACGTTGACAAACATAACAAACCAACCATTGTTGGATATTTACTAAATAAAACCAAGATTGTTTGACGGAATCCAATAGCGGTACAAAAAAAAAGAAGTACCGCTTAGTGGGATCGAACTCGTAACCCACACTAAAATTACACTCGCGGATAATAAAGATCTACAGTGTTTGTATTGTTTTCATATGTATCATTAATCCTGCAGTATATAACAAATACATCTACAGACCGGACACGATAACTGCACACACGGTCGGTCTGACTCGATGAGGAATAAATATAAATACCCAAACAAACGCATTTGCTATCATGCCGTTCTATCATGTCTAACATGCCTAACAACAGTATTTCACGTGACTGTTAACCTTAATTGAAAGGAAGTTATTTAATGAAAAAAACAATCGAGAGATTATGCTTAACACTAAACAAACAACCAAGAAAATGTGTTTTACAGTATTTTTTTAAATTATATCCTACATGTCTATTAAAGTTACAAGTCCACGATATTCACTGAGCAACACAGCCTTCGTAAAGAGAAAAGAACATCTGAATAATCTGAGAAACGTGGAAACATATACAAGATTAATGTTCGACATGGTGAGCTCCACACACACACACAAACACCTCACAGACCCAAAACTATTTATTGCAATAAAAAAGTTTTATTCATGATATATTTGTTCATTTATATGAAAGTTCTTTGAATACGAACAAAACCACTAAAAACACCGATTATGGAATATAACTGATTTAAAACAAATTCCTACCGATCTACTTTAATTTTATTGATTTATTAAAGAATAACAAAAGGCAAGTAATATTTTTTCGCTTGCACCGGTAATCGAACCCTTGATATTGTGCATTGAAATCAAAACGTGCACTTAGGGCAGCTAGGTGAATCACTAGACCATCGCGGAATGTTATATCGGTATGTCAAATTTATGTGATTATATTATATTCAGTCAGTCAACGCCAGCAACTGATTGGTTGTCTTGTACGATACGCTGCTTTACGCCGATAATGTATTGCGGGAAACCAGCATAGCAATAATCGAGACTGTACTGCACTAGTATTGATCATCTTCGACGCTTGATTGTAGATACAACCGTTTGTCTTGAAAACAAGCAAGCGTCGCTGATGATCTAGACTAGTACTGCACAGCACTATCACAAACTTGTCGCTAGATGGGGCTCAACTATAATGGGGTGTCGCCATTTTGAAAATGACGACGATAGCATTAGGCTCAGGTAGAACTTGCGCCTAAAATCGTTCATGTATGACAGTTTTGCCTAATTGTATAACTGTGACCTTGACAGCAAGGGGGAGAACTAGAATGTGTCGAAAGAACTACAGTGTTTGTATTGTTTTCATATTTGCCAGTAATACTGCAGTGTATAACTGCACACACGGTCTGTCGACTCGATGGATGACATATTGACAACCCTTTCTTTCCAACTATGGTTAATAATATTTATCCTAAAGAACTTCAGCTTAACAAAGTTAATATATCTGATACTAACGCTTCTTTTCTTGATTTAGATCTCCCGATTGAAAATGGTGAAATAATTAGCAAAATCTATGACAAGAGAGATGATTTTAATTTTGACATTGTTAATTACCCCCACTTGGATGGGAATGTTCCCCGAGCAACTTCTTATGGGGTATATGTGTCTCAACTTATTCGTTTTTCAAGAGCTTGTACTCGAGTTGAGGACTTCAATATTCGTAATCTTTGTATAACTAAAAAGCTACTCAATCAGGGTCACCGTTACCATAAACTTCGTAAAACCTTTGCTAAATGTTATTATCGTAACCTTGATCTTCTTTCCAAATATAAAAGTAATTTAAGGACTTTTCTGCGACAAGGACTATCACAACCTGACTTCTATGGTGATGTGATTGGTAAACTTCGTAAGATTCTTGGTCATGATCACTTTCATACTATCTTTTTAAACTTGTTAAAAAGTTTAGCAAAAGAGGTTATGACCCTATCATTTTGCAACGTACTGCTTGTTTGGGCTTATACATTTTTTCTACTAAGGCAAGAAACAAGATGATATAGTTTATCTCGAAATATTATAAACACCGTTTGGACCCCGTACATCCAGCTTTGCAAACCTGGGATAAAGTAGCTCATTTGCATATTAATGTCGAAAGGACCAATGCTTCCGAGCAAAAGTAGTTATTTCTTAGCAAAAAAGAACAGAGGTAAACATTTGCGATATCAGCGGGAAAATGGAACATCCGTCACCTAATGGAGACAATCTTAAAGAAAGTCTTCGTCAAAATGTTAGAATTGCAGAATTTACAAATTATGTTACTATGCTGTAGAAGCGGCATTTCAGACGCAATAGATTGAACTGATCACGCGTTGATTTCATGACCGGCGATCACTATTAATCGGGTGGAGAAGACTTTTTTCGAATCCGACTTTGTACAGATATGAATAATGTTGCTACGAATTAATAAATGATTGAATACATACCACAACAAAAAAAATATGTAAACAATAATAAAATTAGATGTATTTTTCCAAAAAGGATAACTCATACGGCCCATATTTCTATCTGGTGCAAGCTTCGGAGCGGGGTTTACATCCTCAGTAAGGGTTCAAGCCTGCTGATTTGCTCTTTCTTTTTCTTTTTTTAATTATTATGGTTTACATTTTTGCAAATCGTAAGGTAACAACAGTTAATTTACATAACGCAATCTTATAATTACACACATGGTAGCAGTGAAAAGTTTATATGTGTTGTAATGCACACGCTAACGCATCTCTTACATGTGTAATTGTATTTCTGTGCTGATGCGTACTTGTAGCAAGTCGTGTCACAAGGGTGAACTGTAATCAATATGTAAGGCATGTCAATATGAAGCGAGGTCGCCCTCATTGATTCAAAATGTTTGGTAAGAAGAACTGATGGTAAATATCGGAAAGAATGTGTCTGGTAAAGAAAAACGGTCGTTGCGTATTGATGTCTCCGTGACAACATATTTTTTTTTCAATATTGTTTTAACACCCGTGACTTGATCTATTATTATGTTAACATGTTGTCTCTCGGCAGCTATTTTACGCTTGCGTAAAGTATTGCTTGTACTTGTAGATATTGAACAATTCGACTAAACCACATTTCCGTAGATTGAAAGCTGTGTCTACGACGCTTAATAATACAAATAGTATACGATAAGACATTGAGAGCATCCTTTCTTTACCCGTAACCTGGAGATGTTCCAATGCTTGTTCATATTTTTCCCCCAAATGAATGTGTAACCGGGTACATGTAAATGGTGAATGAATGCATGGTGTTTTATGGCACGTCGACACATACATAGGTCATACTGTGCTCAAAAACCGATGAATCATGAAGGAATGAAGTAGTAATTAAAAATAATGTAAACGTATAAAGATAAAACTATCTGATATGGTAGCAATATAAACTAAGTATATATGTAAATCAACAAATGCCCGCCAACGGGCTTGTAAACAAGTTAATATATATAGCAAAATATTATATTGATTTATAAAGTCTGATTTCTTCAAGGACATTTAAAACAAGACTAAAATCTATAGTATCAAATAACTCTTTCAAAGTATTATCTGTGTAGTATAAAGAAATATAAAAAGATCGGACAGGGATAGTAGCATTCAAGGAGGACAGTCAACCACAAAACACAGAAACAAACACGCAAACAGACAAACAAGAAGGCAAAAGTAATAATAAATGCAAACGACATCACAAACACAAAAGGGTTGACAAAAGGGCTACCGCATTGGAACGGTCAGTGGCAAAGTGGGGCTCTGGGGGTTTAAACCGGTTCTAGGGTGCACCAAACCTCACACTTACACTGTCGCATAGGATCAAAGTCTACACATTCCAACAAGATATGATTGACCGTTAACGGTGCAAAACAGGGTATACATTCTTGCAACTGCTCATCTTTCATCAATAAGCACTCATGACTTCTTTACACTATATAAAACCTTACCACATCACCTTATTAAAGACAAGCTAATTTCTCTTATTCAAAAAACTACATATTTGGCATGAATAATATTAAAGCGTTTTTTACTAACGGCAGTTTAGACAGTTATACTATGTGGATTTGCTATGAAGTTTGTGAAGCACTCATCTTCCTATTAGATAATATTTTCGTCAGGTATGGAACCACCGTTTATAGATAAATTGTTGGTATCCCTATGGGTACGAACTCTGCACCACTTGTCGCAAAGATTTGTTTTTATTTTGCTGTGAACAATATTTCATGTTGATTCTTTCACCAGATACCCAGGCAGAAGTACTTTCGGATGAATATTATTAACAATAGTTAGAATGAATGAGTTGTCAATGTTCAATATGTCATCCAGATATATACCGAGAGGTGTCATTAAAGTCAAGGTCATAAAGATCATTCATAGTAAGGTACTTCCATGCAGTATCATAAGCTTTCTCCAAGTAAAAATATACAGCGACTTCTTTTTTTATGAAAGCTTCCCTAATAAACGATTCAAATCGAACTGTGAATAATCGATTCCTAACCGTATGTCCTCAATAGCTTGAGAGGTTAGAGCGCTGATAAGGTCAACCAGAGACCATGGGTTCGAGTCCCGGTTGAGGGAACGACTTTTCACCACCCGTTATAAATGTAATCACGATCTTTATAGAACACAGCAGCCTGTCTAGTATAAACATGTATGCATTGCTTACACTTATTAAATAAAGTTTTAACAACAAACTCAATATTACTTGAACATCAAATGCATATGCTCACCATGTCCATACGTTACAGTACCCGTTGATGTATTGAAAGTAACAACATTTTGTGGTGGAATAACGCCTCGGACGGGTGTATATCAATAGCGAAGGTAAGAAAATGATTATTTGCTTGTTCTTATTTATATATTCCAGAATTGTGACACAGCGCAAGATATGGTCCATACATTTTTCAACACTCGCCTGAACGTTGTTTTGTTTTAACGTTTTTCAAACATTCTACCAGAAAACACAATAAATTGCACAGAAAAGTTAAAAACTTAACCGGTAAGATGCATTAAATCGCGTTTTGCAATATTCTGGGAGGTAAAGAACACATTCTCCTAGGCAATGTTTTCAAGTTTATTTGGTACCTTTAAAATCCAGAATAACTTTGTAGACGTATTTTGGTCAATTTCGTTTGTAACGCCCTTGATGTGGTGGAGGTACTCTTAAACGAAGTAACGCTTCAGGTCAGGTAGCATTTTAAAAAGAACATTTCTTCATTTTTGAAGCATAAAAACACGTTTTTGTCGTCCGCATGTTTCGGCATTTGTTAGCTACATAATAACGATTACATTGGATATACTGGACGTGCTCTTGACCTGGTTTACGTTCTTTCTTCCCTAGAATAGATAAATTGTGTTTTCTATTGATCTAAGCATATTATACATTAATCTATATTTGGATAAAATTTGTTGTTTTTCTTTGCATTATTTTTTTTTGAATCGTTTAATGAACGTAATATGATTGATTTGTTTCAAACGTTTTATTTACCCATCTAGAAAAATGTAGTATCGTCCGCGAATGCTGTGCTTTTTATTTCATTGTTATTCGTTTAATATCCTTATGTTTCCTTGTGGCCCTGTATAATAGTTCAATTGCTATTATAAAAAGATAAGTTGACAATGAGCGTCCCTGCCTAACTCCTATCTATCTTAAAAAAATACGAAATGTATCCATTATTTACAACACAACTTTGGGCATCATTATAAAATAATTTTATACAATTTGTAAAAAACGTTCCAAAGTTAAAATAGTTTAAACATTTTATAATAACTCTATGGTCAATATCAAAGGTCATCCCGAGGTCCTCAAACAATAATTCGCAGTTCGCATTGTTCTTGATTTAATGAATATATATATATATAAATCGAACAGGAAATGCGGCATTCAAGGACGACAGTCAACCACAAACGCATATAGAAAAAAGAACAAATTTAAAGATGAATAAAAGGCCAAAGACATCACAAACACAAAAGGGTTGGCAATAGGGCTACCGCCTTGGAACGGTCAGTGGGAAAAAGGCCGCTGGGGATTTAAACCAGGTTCTCCATTTCGATAATTGTTCATAATATCGTCGTTATGGGGGTTTATGATCAATGATAAATTCTATTTTGTCAATTCCATCTTTTAGTTGAAATATATACACCAATTTTTTGCCACATGTGAAAAGTATATGATATCTCATATGATTTATATGATTTTCATATGAAATGATTCTCATGATTTTCATATGAATAGTTTTAAATGATAGGATTATCATGTTTCCATACGATCAATATTCTATGATTTTCATTTGTGCCAGGTTTGTCTGTATAAATACACCTACCTGTGTTTCCATATGAACATGTTCATATGATTTTTTTTTGTGCCAGGTTTGTCTGTTTAAATACACCTACCTGTTTTTTAATCAAATGTTCCGTTACAGGTTTTATCTCTGGAAAACGTGGCAATCGAGTATGAGTATGAGGTGGGTATTGACTGGAAAGACCTACGCACGAGAATATCGTGGAACCTGGAGTTCTGAATCGGGTCTTTCCAGTCCTTGTAATATCCTTGTTTATATATTAAAACTAAACAAGTTAGTAACTTTGTCAAACTATTGGTATATATTGGTAAGTGGACTTTGTTATTCATTTATGACTATTATTTGTTTATAACTAGTTTTGCCATCAAATAACAATACGGCTCTGGCAGGGGTGAGGTATGGTGGGGAGAGGGTGTCGAAGATTGTGTCTTCGTGTTAGATTTCGAACGGAATGACGTACGTAAGGTCAGAAACGAATAACATGTGGTTTTTATTTCCAAAATAAATTGAACAGCTGCAGTGGCAAAATTGATAAAGAGTGTTCAACCAACAGCGGTTTAGTAGATTACTTCGAATATGACCGTCGAAAATATATGTCGCCGGGGTGAATCAAGTGTTCACTCACCGGCGGAGTATTGAATGGTTTGTCTGCTCGTAGGCACAATGGTGCATAAAGTGCTAAACAGGCCTAACATAGCAAATCAACATGAATATGATCGATTATTATGTTATCAGGCTCTCAGATTTGCCACCAACGATCCGTTTCCCGTATACCTTCATAGATTTATGTTCGGAGTTAGTGTTTATTACCCTTTCCACCGACTGTATACTCGTCAAAACGCTTTTCATACAAAGATCTCAAATCCATTTTTCTCAACAAACGTTTGAGAAATTGGATGAACCCTCCCTTTTATGTAAATAGGATCAAATACCTAAATGTTCTATCAAATGTAATATTTGCGGACCTATCATTCCACCTAATCCAATATTCTGTATATGCTGAAGAAGCCATGCGTTTATATATACGGTCTCTTCGGTGTCATAACACTCGTAAAACTTGGCTCGTTCACTGCAGTATTGTAATAACCAAGCATTACTTTAAATCCGGCCTTGTACATCTCTGTTTCGAATGTTTTGTCGGCCCTGCTACTACCTGACAATGCACGCAGCCACTATCGCCGTCTGAATTGATCAGTGCACTCGACATATTATATCGGAGTTGCGTCATAAACAATTGCGGACTTCTCGTGGCTGGCTCACATCCAATACCGGTTATGATTGCTCGTATGCTACTAAATTTCGAGGTGGAATTTATCACGGAATCGTATAACGGCTCCGTTACCAGTACAGCTGAATACGTTTGTGTTCGTTTTTTCACTGGTTTATTAATACGCCTGAAATACAATGTATATATTTAGGAAAACATCTAAAGCAGTGTATATGGCTGCAAACTGTTTACATATTTGCATAAACCCAGAGAATTATCTGCGATACAGCTCGTATTCTAAACAAATACATGAACTCCTGTTAGAGTTTTGATAAACGGTTTTGTAGGTTAATTTGTCGTTATTTCGTGGGTTAGTTTCGGCGAGACCAGACTCTTAATATTACATAGTCGCTCGTTTCTCAAACGAAAGTCTCGTCTCAACGAAATACTCCATGTGCTACCTCCATCTCGACAAATCGCCGAGACCAGACTCTGTCTATTACAAAGTCTGGTCTCAGCGAAATACTCCGTGGGCTACGTCCATCTCGACAACTCGCCGAGACCAGACTATATATTTTACTTGAATAAACAAGTAACTCACCTCATGTATCTGTTCGTTTGACAATGATCCGAGTTTAGAAGTTAATTTCGCCGCCATACTGTACCCTCTTCTGATGTGTGTAGCACAACCTGTCAAATAAATACATGAGAACGTTAATACAACACATATTCAGTTGGTGGTGATAATGTGTGACGTTTCATCGCAATCGACACGAACGTATTGACTGGGTTGATCACACAAGCTTATTTTCATAGATATTTCAACTAGACAAATTATGTGCAGACTTAATTCTTTACAATAAGCTTCCTCGGACAAGATGATTCCTATAGAGCTCCACATCGGACAGATGAACTACATGACGATCTCCTTCCGTTGTGTAAACAGATGCGCCTTCAAATTTATTACTTATTGCATCTTTTTTATCGGCGACCTTGAATTTGAAGTTTCTCCATATATGTTTACTTTTCGTGTAGGAATAAACGACATAGACTATTTCATGAGTTTGTGCCTGTGACCTTCGTCAATATACGGAAGCGATATGGAAATCCGGGTTGAACTATTATATACATATCACATTCCTGAGAGGTTGATAGTAAGAACGTTTACTCTAAGGATATGATTATCGCCCGAGGCATTATTATTATCATTAAACTTATTATCCCTGATACGTCGTTTTTGTACCACCTGATATGCAATCCATATCTTCCCACGATTTGCGGGTGATAACCTTTGCGGGATGATAACCCGGAAGTAAGTAACGTCAATAACCGTTACTTAAACGACGTCAGCAGGCCGTTTTTAACGTCCGTTTAAATTTCAATTCCGTTTAAATGGATGCAGGGGAAAAGAAGTTTGAATCTCTGGCCACTTTTATTGAGTTCACGGCAAAAGATATGTCAACAAAGCGCTCGATTCAGGTATTTGTTGCTTGATTACTACTTAATATTTAATAGATTTTGTTCAACTGAAGTGCACATGCTTCTACAGAATGAGCTCTTTCGCATTATGTGGTCCCAGTATTAACTTTCATACCACATCCAACCCCTTCTCCAAGAAGCGAAAACGGGGTTGACTGGAGTAAGAAATAAATTTTAATTTCGCCTTAAAACCTTTGCATATTGTAAAATTAAAACATTTGATGGGCACTTTTAAACAGGTTATTGCATTTGTTTCAGTAAATGTGTTTTAAAACATGTTTTATTGTCGAAATATCCTTTATAAAATCCTGCTAATATAATCTTTCCCATCGATTAATGAAATTAAGACGGGACCACGTAATGGTCAGTCGCAACCGGTATTTCGATTCATCCAGTACTTTCTGAGATTTTTCACGGTCATGTACCCTTTCTTTCATTTCCAATACTTTGGGATGGGTAATCTAAGAAAGTCTATATGAATCCAAATACCCGTTTGCGATGGAGGAAAATGCTCACTTTGTAGGGTTATGCGCTCTTTACTAAAACAAAAAGTTAAATAGAAAGAAAGTTATTAAAGATTTGTTAATAATAACATTTCCAAAATCGATAAAGGAACTTATATAAAAAATATAGATTTTGCTATTGTTTCACTACTCAGTAATAAATGATGAATATATTCAGTGAAGTAATAAGCAATCTATTACTTCACTGATATATAACAACTCTTCACTTTTCATTATCACACCAGATAGATCTATAAATATATCAAAACAATATTTTTTGGTGTGTGTAGTTTAATGATAAATAAATTACAACTCTCCTTTTTCCATATCACACCTGATATCATCCCTCGAACAATATACGAACCTCGGTATTGATATTCATTCTCGGGATGATATCAGGTGTGATATGGAATATAATTTACTCTCTCATGATTGTGATATTTATTTTATTTTATCGAAATCCCCTCGGGCCAAAATAAGGTTCATTTTCAGTACATATTTCATTTTGCCGTTTTTTTTTGTTTTGTTTTTCAAAAACAACTCTTTTCAAAAACATGCTATAAAAGTTATATCGTTGCATTGGAAATAACGTAACGAAGAAAATGAGTTGTAGTTTATTGTAATCGGGTAAAGTACTTTTGAAGTTATGATGAGTTCAAAATAGCAATTTCTCTAAACTGAGCCGATGACGTCACCGAAACAGTATTAAATCAAAGCCGGGCATGTGATATATTTTAGCTCGCCTGAGTCGAAGGCTCAAAGTGAGCTATTGTGACTGCTTTTTGTCCGTGCGTCCGTCCGTCATCGTCCGTTAGCTTTTGCCTAAGCAACTTCTCCTAAACCGCTTGGACAATTTAGACCAAATTTCACATGGATAATATTGATGTCAGTACTTTACAAAGTTGTACAAATTAGGTGTTATACAAATAAGGTCAGTGCGACATCCAAGATGGCCACCATTACCATACATGTTCAAAACATTAAAAAATCTCTTCTCATGAACCGCTGAACAGATGTTGACAGTTTTATTTATAAATGATCGCCAACTCCTACACTACACGTTATTTATCCTTGAGCAAGATAATTAATCCACATTGCTTAGTACTGGTTCTACCCAGGAAGCCATCGAGAGTGATTAATCTAAGTTGCAAGAATTTGTTTCGCAATCGATGTAAAATAAATATGTTTAAACTTAGATTCAAAAATGGCTGTGCCCCTGTGTTCCAAAGTTTGTATATGAAGATTTTACATGTTTTAATTATATAGGGAATTTAAAAAATCTTTTTCCCTAAAAACACAAGACATAGATCTCTCAAATATTGTTAGTAGCATTAGCTCATGGTCTTCTACCATTTGTTTTCAAATGGTAACCCTGGAGTCAAATCTTGCCCCGCCCCGGGTGTCACAGTTTTACATAGAATTACAGGGCTGCCATAATAAAATTATGAAAAAGAGATATTTGTAAATGCTGAAATTGAGCCCGCGGAGCGACAATTTCAAAAGCGTACATATTAGTACGCGGCCGACAAAGAAGACAAACTACTATTGAAGGTGTAACATTTTATTTATTACAAAGTCACGAGGTTGTACTGAACCAATCAAAATTGTCGATTCGCCAACACACGCTATTTACTTGTGACCGGCTTACTTTATACCGCGCCTCCAATGCCAAAAACCAATACCTATGTGCAAAAAATAACGATTTTAATTAAATGTTACGGATTTTTCGTCGAAAAAGCCGATAATTTCGACTAATTTCGACTGAAAAGCCGGTAAGCCGGTAATCGCACAAAAAAGCCGGCAATTACCGGCGCAAAACCGGAGAAATGGCAGCCCTGGAATTATATATGAAAATCATTTTAAAAAAATTATTCTACAAAATCGCTTGGTCAGTTTTGACCAAACTTCAGGAGGATGATCCTTAGGTCTGATTTTCAATATTTTGAAAATTAGGGCAACGCCAATCCAAGATGGCTGCCGTTGGTGGGTGGGTGGGGGAGGGTAAACAACACCTCAGAAACTGCACGGCCAATTTTGACCAAATTTCACGCGGATGATACCGAGGTCAGTGCCTTACAAAATTATACAAATTAGATTAATGCATTATCCAAGATGGCCGGCATTACCATAAATGGTCAGAACCTTATACAATTTTCTTATGAACCACAGAATAGATTTCGACAGTTTTTGTTTATATGATCGCCAACTCTTATACTATAAAAGTTGTACAAATGAAATTTTTAGGGTAAAAAATGACTGCGCCCGGAGGTTTCGAAGTTTGTATGTGGAGATTTTACATTTTTAGAGGTGAGTCAAAGGTTCAGTTGAGATTTTCTGATCGCTTTTCGTCCGGGGTCCGTCTGTCTGTCTGTCTGTCCGTCAACATTTGTTAACGCCATCTCTTCAGAAACCGCTTGACCAATTTTGACCAAATTTCACGTGGATGATACTGAGGTCAATGCCTTCAAAAGTGTACACATTTGGTCAATGAGACATCTAAGATGGCCGCCATTACCATAAATGGTCAAAACATTAAAACACCTTCTCAAGAACTGCTGAACAGATTTTGAAAGTCTTTGTTTATAAATGATCGCCAACCCCTTGACTACAAAAGTGTAACAAATGAAGTTCCTGAGGGCAAAAATGGCTGTGCCCCGGTGTTCCAAAGTTTGTTTTTACATGTTTTACATAGACTTATAAAGGGCATTTGTAAATGACATCTCGTCAGAAACCGCTTAGACGGGTGAATACTGTTTCTAACTTTTTAGTCTAGAGGTCGCTTTTAGCCTATAAGCGCTAGTTAAGGCTCGAGTTCAACATTTTGCGAGGAAAATATAAAAGTTTTCTAACTTCGAGATAAAATAAAATATGTTATTCATGACAAAACAACAAAAATATTAATTTTCTTTTTATTTTATGATTTTACAAACAATTATTTAAGCAATTTCATTAACTAAACCATTTTACACACCTGGCTACGCCATGTTACATGACGTCACCTTTTTTGAAACATTTAACGTCACAGAAAAGAAGTAATTAAATAAACAGTGGATGTAACAGTATAACAGTTGGAATATCTTGTGAGTCGTGTTACTGTGCTTTTGTGTTGGTTGTACTTTGAAAAAGTAGTCCCGGCAGCTACTGTGGAAATATAACTCTATATCCCACAGTGTGGAATACCACTTTTATTTCACTGATAAAATACAGTATTTCATTGCTTATCATAAAATAAATACATATATTATTTTTTTTACTATATTTGGAATCACTCTTTTTCATTTCTTAAGGTTTTTACCGTCTTCGAGTACAAAAGAAATCACCTACCTATCTACCCACTTATAAAATCGAACAGCAAACAAACACTCTATAGTTGATTTTTGAAAAACTTGGAAAACGGTGAAGGAATTATCAAAATTGGAAGATAAACAAGCAAATTCAATGAATTGATTTACCCCTCCGAATGATGTATTAACCTTGAGTGGAAGAAATGTGTTCGGATTTTTTTTAATTAGTATAAATCATGACCTAGACCCTGCATAAATTCGAATATCTACTAGATTTACGTATTTTTGAAATTCATCAACATAGTAGATTTTAATTTTATAGTGGGACTAGAGGGCAAGACTGGGTGTAATATTAGCAGGTTTGTATAATATAGTAATAAATATAATATACAAGAAATGTAGAATTGTATATCAATGAGTACTTTTTAATTACCTGGCAAATGTAATATACAAAAAAATGTAGAATTGTGTAGTTTCTTCTCATTACTACGGCTACTATTGGATGATCTTGTTATTTCAGGGGGAGGAATGTATTTGGCTCAAGTTTGGCTAGCTTTAAAACAAATCAAACTTTTGTTAATATAAGCACTCAGACCAAGTTTGACATGTGACCCAAGGACGGAGCCAAATTTGACCCCAGTGTCACCTTTGAACAAACTTGGAAGAGGACCAAAAGCTGAGTGTAAATACAAAATATTAAACTGTTGGCTCTTCTAGTTTCAGAGAAGATTTTTAAAGTTTTTTCTTATATATTATGTTAAACATGTGACCGTCAAATCTGGGTCACCATTCAAACAAACTTGGTAGAGGACAGTAAGCTAAGTGTAAATACAAAATATTAAACCGAAGACTCTGTAGTTTAAGAGAAGAAGATTATTTTAATGATTTTCCCTTATAGTATATATGTCTATGTAAAACTGTGACCCCTGGGGCGGAGCCAAATTTGACCCCAGGGTTACCATTTGAACAAAATTGATAGAGGATCCATAAACTGATAATACAATATTAAACCTTTATCTTTTGCAGCTTTAGAGAAGAAGATTTTTGAAGTTCTTTCCTATAACTCTATGTAAAGCTGATCCAACAAGGGCCCCTAAGCTCCAAATTAAAGAAAATTTGAACACATGAACAAAGGTTTCTTACGAGAATTTTTTTTTTTAAAAATATAATAATAATACAAAAAAATGATAATTATAAAAAAAATAATATTAGAAAAATTGAACCCATCAACCAAGGTTTCTTATGAAAAAAATAATAAAAAAATGCCGCCAGTGAGATTTGAACCCACGACCTGAATGATTCAAGGGGATATTTATCAATTTAAGGGCAATAACTCCGGCGTTACGAGGATGATTCCGAAATAATTTTGCCACGTCACATCCCACTATTGGGATAGGCAATTATAATCAAGTTTAATGAAAATCCAACATGCGGTTATCAAGATATGGCTGTGGATGGACAGAATTAAGCCATTTTTGTCATAAAAGGGCACTAACTCTGGCGT
Source organism: Cyrtodaria siliqua (assembly GCA_037043455.1). Lineage (NCBI taxonomy): Eukaryota > Metazoa > Mollusca > Bivalvia > Adapedonta > Hiatellidae > Cyrtodaria > Cyrtodaria siliqua. Next base: position 20,032 of record JAWPHD010015339.1, on the reverse strand, counting down.
TACTGGGGCGATTCTGAAATAAATTTGCCACGTCACATCCTTTTATTGGGATAAACCTTATAATCAAGTTTAATGAAAATCAAACAAGCTGTTATGGAGATATGGCTCCGGAAGGACGGAGATTTCTTGTGAGAAAAAAATAATAATAATAAAAAATCATAAAAAATATCAAAAAATAATAATACATGTAATTAAAAAAATAACATTAGAAAAATTGAACACTTCAACCAAGGTTTCATATGAAAAAAAGAATTAATAATAATTTTAAAAAAAATGCCTCCAGTGAGATTTGAACCCACGACATTTATCAATTTAAGTGCAATAACTCCGGCGTTACTAGGACGATTCCAAAATAATTTGCCGCTATTGGGATAAGCTTTATAATAAAGTTTAATGAAAATCAAACAAGCGGTTATCAAGATTGGACAGACAGAATTAAGCCATTTTTGTCAATTAAAGGGCACTGAATCTGGAGTTACTGGGGGCGATTCTGAAATAAATTTGCCACGTCACATTCCACTATTGGGATAAACAGTATCATCAAAAGTTTAATGAAAATCAAAAAAGCTGTTATCAAGATATGGCTGTGGACGGACAGAATTAAGCAATTTTTATTAATTAAAAGGGAATAACTCCGGCGTTACAGGGGCGATTCTGGAAAAAAAATAGCCGCGTCTCATTCCACTATCAGGATAGACATCAAACCTGCAGTTATGAAGTTATGGCTCCGGACGGACGGACAGACGGACAACGCCAAATTAATATCAAATAACAAAAAGGATATGGCATATATTGTTGAGGTTAATGTTCTACAGGTCCTCGATAGACGAGTGTGCTGTTTTCCGAAAATACTGTGGATGCATGTCTATTAAGCCACACTTTTAAAAAACAATTTGTGTGGGTTTGTTTAAATGGTGTATGAAAAAAAGCTTGTTTTTAATTTACTTTGACTATCAAGAATATGTTTTGAGCCTAATAAGTTGTTTGAATTTTTCTTCTGGATGCTGTTTTATGACCTCAGCAACTGGGATAGAAGACGGATACAATGCGATGATTTTTATGCCACTACAGGATGATGAGTTTTATGACGCCACTACAGGTGGGTGAGTTTATGACGCCACTACAGGTGGGTGAGTTTATGACGCCACTACGGGGTGGTGAGATTATGACGCCAATACAGGATGATGAGTTTATGACGCCACTACAGGGTGGTGAGATTATGACGCCAATACGGGGTGATGGGTTTTATGATGCCAGTACAGGGGGATGAGATTTATGATGCCAAAAAATACAGGGTGATACGTTTTATGACGCCAGTACATGGGGGATTAGTTTATGACAACAATACAGGGTGATGAGTTTTATGACACCACTACAGGGGGATGAGTTTTACGAAGACACTACAGGGTGATGAGTTTTATGACGCCAATACAGGGGGATAAGTTTATGACGACAATACAAGGTGATGAGTTTATGATGACAATACATGGTGATGAGTTTATGATGACAATACATGGTGATGAGTTTATGACAACAATACAGAGTAATACGTTTATTACGCCAACACAGGAGGGATTAGTTTGTGACGCCAATACAGGGGGTGCGTTTATGACGACAATACAGGGTGATCAGTGTGTGACCCCAATACAGGGTGATTCCACATAGGTCGTCACCAACATTTCACGAAAAATCCATCAAGAGCGTTGGATCGCATATGGTTAAATCAATGGAAGAATGAGAGCCTGTAGCTGGATGTAAATAAGTATGTGATTTGTTATCATTAAAAAGGCACAAATTATGTTTGGCTAAGACATGCTCAACTTTCTTGCCTTTATCGATTATATCCTTACAACCTCAAATGTAGTTGTGTGCATTAAAATCACCCAATAGTATAACAGGTGATGGTAATTGTGCAACTAGGTGATTTAAATCTTTAATGTCTAGTGAAATATCCATCGCCATATGCTTGCCATCTTCGGGATGGTCAAAATTCTGTACTGTTGATTTTTATGAATACTGAGTTCAGCTCAACCCGGGGCTAGAGGGCGTGAGCGGTAGCTAGCATATTTCACTACCGCTCATGAACAGTCTCAATCAAACCGAGACTGCAATATTTCGTAAGTGTCGTGCTCGGCCGTTTCCAAAGGTCCATTATCATACTCTTTTTTGTAAACGCGTTTTCACTTGATGTCCAATCCGCTTTGCATACAGTTTTAAATAACAAAATGCGAGTTGCAAAAAGGCGAGTTGCGAGTAACAAAAAACGAATTGGGCAAGAATTGCAAGCCAATTGTTACTTACAAAATGTGAGTTGCGAGTCACACAAAATGTGAGTAGCGAGTAACAAATAGCGGTTGGGAGTTACAAAAAATAACAAATAAATAATATAATAAAATGAGCAAAAATCAATTAAACAGATACATAATCATAGAGTGTTTAGAATAATATATTGTTGGTCAAGCCATGCGCACAAAACCACTAGTATTCAGTAATGACTTGACTTTTGAAACCAATTATTTAATCCCCCGTTCACAGAAATATAAAAAGATTGGACAGGGAAAGTAGCATTCAAGGAGGACAGTAAACCACAAAACACAGAAACAAACACGCAAACAGACAAACAAGAAGTCGGTTTTGGCGCTTTCATATACATGCTTTATAATTACATTATCAGTTGTGATCGCTCGTAGCCATTTATATATAATGAATAACGGCCTAATACACACCCGCATTACATAAATTTATATGTGTTAAGTACAAAGGACGGTCTGTAAGCAGACGATATTTGTAAATAGTAAGAAGTATGTATCACGTGGTAGCTAATTATACAAGAGTTCAGTTGAGGATTATTGTGATTATCATGCATTTCGATGAAATGCATTTGGCGGTAAATGACCACGTAGTGTAGTGATCATTTTAATAAGTCATTCGACGTTTGGTTTGCAAGCAAGACACATCGCTATACAATAACACAGAATTGGAAAAGTACAATAGTGAGCCCCACCCGCCCTCCCAAAAAATATTGATATGGATGTAATATAAATACATATTCCATAGTTAATTGATAATAATCTGTTTACATGAAATCTGAAGATCTTTTCAGTCTGTTTCAGATATTGGCGTGTAAGGACCATCTCTATCTATTGTAAATGCTGTGTTCCTGACGACTATATAGCGCATTTCTACGACACATACAACGTGATTGATGGTTAATAGTGGCAATATTTGGAACCTCGGTGGAAATCTGCTTCTATGGAGCAATTGACAGGAACCAGTTATTACCACCACCAGCAGAGTCCATGGTCTACTGATTTGCCATGTATATTGAGTTGATTAAAATGTCTTGCTGCAAACGCAAATCACACCCATATTGTCTTGTTTAGTTTATTATAAGTCATTCAGTATTGAATACTATTAATATTGAAATAATAAGATGCAGGAGTTGAGTACGTTGAATAGTCTAAAAAATAAATATTTTACAATTGTTTGAGTTTACGAATTAAATTATAATTGTCGATAATTTTACACCATGTACTTGTTTACAATACTTTAAATGTATCCTTTCAATTTCCTTGGATTTAGTAAAACCCAACACTTGACTGCCGTAATGAAGACCTTACAACAGCATCGCTGTTTTCGGATTTAACTCGTATTTCTTAATATTTATGAATAAAAGGTTAATATCTTTAAGCACTTTGCCGCATAATGCTGGATGGTTAAGGGTTAACGACCCTGTATAGTTAAACACGACTCCTAAGTAGTTAAAATCATCGACCACTTCGAGCATGGTAACGTTATAAGATCAATTTTCGGTAACTCTACTTATTTTTATTTCTCGGAAAACCATCCATTTTAGACTTATCAGTATTTACCTCTAGACCCCATGTTTCACAATAGTTATATAGGTCATTTAAGCTATTTTGAATATTTTATAATTGCCTCATTTTGACTTTAAAACTGCTTGCATATAATTAAATAAAAATTTGTAATTTCAATTTTCTTCAATATTCTACCAAATTCTTTAACATATTTTTGGTGAAATATTATCAAAAGTTATTACTATATAAAAACAATTTGCTTTGATTAATATTAATGATTGCAAATAAAAGGTTTGTCTTATACACAGAGGGCTTTTTGAAATTACTTTTAATTACACAGTTTATTTCTTTATTAGGAGATTTACATATATTTACATATGTTAAAAAATGCCAGTCATATTAATTCAAAGACAAATATCTCAACTTCACAATTTGCAAATTATTTTAAAGCTGTTAATGACCCACATTCTGCATTCTTCCAACCAGATGAAGATATATTATACTTTAACGATCGATTTTTAAATGGCGAGTTACAGGTTATGTTTGCTGAACTCGATAACGAAATCACTCGTGCGGAAATATATAAAGGATGCACCGAGTTAACTTTAGGACGTTCAGGAGGCTCGGATTATGTAATAAATGAATTCTTTAAATATGGATTTGATCAATTATCGGCATACTTAGTTGTACTTTTTAACAAAATATTCGACATGGGTTACTTCCCTTATCATTGGACAGAAGGTTATATAGTACCAATACACAAGAACGGGGATAAAGACTTACCAGACAATTATCGTGGAATAACTCTTTTAAGTACATTTGGAAAATTGTTCACAAGAATATTAAATACTAGACTAAGTAAATGGGCGGAAGATTATTTTGTATATACGGAAGCCCAGTCGGGCTTTCGTAAAAATATGGGAACAACTGATAATATTTTTATTCTACATGGTATTGTTAACCATATACTAAATGAAAATAAAAAATTGTTTGTTTGCTTTGTAGATTTTACGAAGGCATTTGATTTATTGGTTAGAGATAATATATTTTATAAACTTATCCAATACGGAGTAAGAGGAAAAACGCTAAATATTATAAAGTCGTTATATACAAACGTAAATTCGCGTATTAAACACCAAAACCAACTTAGTGAAAGTTTTAACTGTTTTATCGGGACCCGTCAGGGGGACTGTTTATCGCCGTTTATATTTTCAATGTACGTAAATGATCTAGAAGAAAACTTTGCTCTAAAAGGTTACAAAGGCGTAGATATTGATACATTAAACTTTATATTACTCCTATATGCAGATGATATTGTACTCTTCTCTGAAACTGAGGCCGGTTTACAAGAAGGGTTGACTATTTTAAAGGAATATTGTAACAGATGGAAACTCGTAGTTAATGTTAATAAAACAAAAGTAATGATTTTTAGGAAGGGGGGAAGACTAAGAAGAAATACGGTATTTATTTATGATGGTAAAGAACTGGAAATTACAAATCAATTTACGTATCTGGGTATTACAGTTACACCCGGTGGGTCATTCAATAAAACATTTGAAATATTAGGCGGTCAAGCTTTAAAGGCAATTTTCAAACTGAAGTCATACTTAAATAACTTTGGAGACCTTAAAATAAGCCATACGTTAAATTTATTCGACAAACTTATCCTTCCTATTCTAAACTACGGAGCAGAAATTTGGGGTTTCGCAGGTGCCGAATCTCTAGAAAGGATACACTTGCAATTCTGTAAACAACTACTAGGTGTAAAACGTTCTACACAAAATAACTTTATATATGGGGAACTCGGTAGAACCTCACTAAAAAGTCAACGACTCTCCCATATTATCCGTTTCTGGTTAAAAATAACGCGCACCGACAATAGAAAATATATTAAACAAACATATAATATGATGATCGACGATATCACTAAATACCCAAACAAACAAAATTGGGCAATACAAATTAAAGACTTATTAGAAAAAATGGGCTTTAACGATGTGTGGATTTCTCAAGGAGTCGAAAATATTGACCTGTTTTTACATATTTTTAAACAAAGAGCTAGAGACCATTTTATTCAAAATTGGAACGAACAGTTAACCAATTCAAGTAGAGCAAACACTTACATTCTTTTCTCAAACTTTAGTTTTAAAACATATTTAGACATAGGACTGATAAAGAAATTTAGAATAGCCTTAACTAAATTAAGATTATCTTCCCATCGACTAGAAATAGAAACAGGACGATGGCATAAACCACATAAAATACCTAGAGAAGAAAGAAAATGCCAACTCTGTAATTCCTTAGAAGATGAATTCCATTTTGTATTGGAATGTCCTTTATATTATGAATTTAGATGTGATCTTATACCTAAATTTTATTGGAAACGACCAAATGTTCCTAAATTTATTGAGCTTCTCTCTTCAGAAAAGATTAAAACAATAAAAAATCTATCAACATACATTTTTAAGAGCTTTAAGAAACGTGATGATACATATTATAATAAATAACACACTTTTCTCCACTCTGAATACTATTTGTTTTTCTTTTTTCTTTTGTTCTTTTCAAATTGTTTAAAACAACAACACCTCTTTTATATATGAATCCATAACATGTATCAACTCAGTTTATGCATACCAATATATTGTCAATTACCGGAACTGTATATCATATGCATGTAATTCTGTATTTATCGATATTTGTGTACTCATGGGCAGAATGCCTACTGTTTGAAAATAAAAGATATTAACAATAAACATAAATGTAAGGTAATAGCATAACAATATAGATATAAACATGCATCCATGATATTAGATATAACTGTACACATACATATATGCATATATATTCATGCACACACACACACACACACACACACACACACACACACACACACTTTTATACATATACTTGAAAGTAATGTAAATCAATTCAAGATATAATCCAAATAATACGACAATAAAATAATAATATATTATATTAAGTCATCTCCCATTAAGTAGTTAACTGTGGCAGGTGATTTCATTTCACACACTCTTATGCAGAATGTGAAAGATCAGGGACATACATCTCAAGACTTTTCTTGTTTGGAATGACTATTGCCCTGTGTGTTTTTCTCTTTGTTCATAACTGTATAAGTAGGGAAAACATTTGTTTCTAAAAAGATAAAAGTAAATGTTTTAGACAGTTGAATCTGAGTAGGACATGCAGATTTTTATTTTAATTCAAAATGTTATACGACAGTGAATATGTCATATATTTAAACAGTTTTGAAAATCAAAACTGACTGCATATAAAGTAAATACCAAAATAGTATAAGTGGGGTTCATTGAAACCAGTGATTAAAGAGAAGGTAACGACACAGAGTTCAGAAAAAACTTGGAAAAGGGTGAAAGAATTATCAAAATCGGATGATAAACAAAGAAGATATGTTGACTTGAAGGTTCTGTTGGAACGAGTACGGAAGCCACCATTCCCATAGAGCTTCCACATGACCAAAGGAGTTCTATATATTTAACATGTTTAAGAAGGAAAGTACAGTATTTTGTTTTATTTATTTGTTGATATATGTACTTGGATGAGGAGGCCAGTATGCCCGATTGAGAATGAATGTTGCTTTTATCTCTTCCAAAAAACCTCGACCTCGATATAGAAAGTTCTTTTCTGTCATAAAAGTCAATTTACTTCCGCAAATAATTTCTTGCGGTTTTCTGGAAATTATACGTATACATACATGCATTTTATTATTCTGCAATTATATAGGTCAGCGAGTGAAATGTATTATGCGCAATCCAATACTAATGTCAATTTTATTTTATTATATCAACCGCTTCGACGAAATTGGGGCGATATAGGAATCACCTTAATAGTACGCCCATCCGTCCGTTCATCAAATAAGCCTTGCTTACGCAATTCGTCCTGCAGAAAGTAATCCGACTAAAATGAAACATTATAAACCGGGATCATCTTTGTCCCATCGGCAGTCTATCTATGAAGTTTCATGATTCTAGATTGAAAGGTAGTCAAATTATAGCGCGGAAGCCTTATCTCTGCCGGGCCACCGCGAAGTTGACATTTGACCTAGTGGTGTATAACTAGTTACCTAAAAAACAAAAGGAATCATCTTAACCTCACGGGCAATCTGTCTATGAATGTGCAAGAACCTAGGTTGAAAGGTGCTCGAGTTAAAGAGGAGTAGAAGCCTTGGTATATGTCGAGTCACCATGACCTTAACCTTTGACATAGTGACCTAAAAAACAAGAGTGTTTTTTCGTGTTTCTTGGCCTGTCTGTGGATCCTAGGTAGAAAGGTACTTGAGTTGTTTTTAAATGTCTGTCGGGTCAATCTGACCGTGACCTATGTCTTAGTGACCTCAAAACAGTATGGATCATCGGATCATCCTTGTCCCATGTGCAGCATGCGTTTCCACGTTGAATTCAAATTGTTAACGGGCAAACGGACTGACGATGTTTCCAACGAGCGTATAATTAAGTGTTTTTTTTTTGTAAACAAGCTAGATGTCGACATACAGATGGATTGATTACGAACGGACGGACGGACGGAATGGTGACGGACAAAGTCTGATTACAGTACCTTGCCTTTAACTCATGTCAGTTAAATGAAGTAAAAGTTAATGAAGTAAAGTAAATATGGAGTACCATGTGTCACTTAAGTGATACTCCAGGAAAGGTATGTAACACTGATTTGCCATATACCGCGTTAGGTTATATAATACATCTTGGTTTAAGCATATTTTATTTCTCATTATTATTACAGCATGGAATCTGTACACAATAGCAGAAAAAGGATTAGAACGAAAGTAAAATACTTATGATGTTCTTCTCCTATAATACATCTTGACTTCCGACGCACATGCAATGCGTCGTATATTTTTTATAACGCGTTATGTGACCTGTGCTATTACGATGTTCAGTTATATTTCGTGATAGTGATAGTGTCTATGCAGCGTGAGAGATGTGTCTATCGTCCGTCTTTTTACCACATACCACCATTTACTCATTTCTATACCAAATTACCTTATACTGATTTTAAAATTTGTATTAACACATATATTTGTAACTCTTGGCAAACCGCTTGGGATTTGTCAGTTAACAATAAACTCCATTCAATTAAACCGTTTCTCGGAGAATGGCGTTCTTTTAGTAGACCCATTCGTCGAGAGGAAGTTGTCCTAGCCCGGTGCAGAATAGTGCATACACGTTATACTCATTCATATTTATTACAAGGTGAGCAATTACCAGAATGTATACCCTGCTTTGCACCGTTAACGGTCAAACACATCTTATTGGAATGTGTAGACTTTGATCATATGCGTCAAAGGTACAACAATGTTAATACTATGAAGTTGTAGATTTCTTAATTAGGAATAGAGGACATGCATCTTTCATCTAATTTAACTTTTTTTCTTTCCACATAACGCGTTGAAAAACATAATGAAAAGCTATATGTATTTACGAAACATAACGCGTGGTGCGACAAAAAGTCACATAATGCCTTAGTAGTAGCAGACTAGGCTTATTAAGGTAGGGTCGGTAGGGTCGGGGTGAAAATCTGGGTCATACTGGCTTAGTTGAGGTAGGTTTAAGGTTAAGGGTTCAAACCCAGGTCAGACCGTCAAAAGTATAAGGCGGTAACTTCTGGAAGCGGGAAGTTTGTGTTTGTCATAAACTAAAAATGGTTAAGGCGCTAATTTCAGTTTAATCAGCCCCCGCGCGTGGCAAAAGTGTTGAATTGTTATTGGCGCACTTTTTTCCGTAATCAGATACGATTCGCTTTTTATCTATTAAATTGGTGTACTTTACATGGAGGGAAAATAATTGTTGGCGGTTCTTTTGTGCAATGGTCATACTTGCCATTGAGTGTCAATATCATGTTATCTAGTACGGCCATCTCATTTGTTAGACGAAAGACGTTTAAGTGTTTATTTAAAGAAAATAGTTTAAATCGTCCCAGTCTTGCAAACATTACGTTTTGGCCGCAGATATATTTAGAGGTTAAAAAGTCTTACAGTAACAAAGTGTAGATATTTGAAAATAGTATTAAAATGTTATAATTACACTTTAAGAAGGGTGTTTCAGATGTTTGTGGACTTGTGTGAGTGCATGTTTTTGGGTATTTGACAAAGTCTCATCAGTTCTTTCTAAAATTTATACTATTATATTCAACTTTTTGTTTGATTTACCACCAAAACTGGAAGATAGTTTAATTAGTTTAATAATATTTTATTGCAAGCTTCATTATACAATACACATATATATAAACAGTGGCATAATAAGCATGAAAACAAAGCAATTGGGTTGGACTGCAAGTTATTCCAACATTAGTTACAGTCCTTCCCACAGCGTTACATGTTACGTTTATTAAACTAAAATGGCGGGGTTAACAAATAACTAACTAAATTAATTCAAATTAAAGAAAGCGAAAAAAAAAAAGTTATGAGAAGAATAATATCATCACGACCACAGCTGTCTCGACCAAACATCCCTGCATGGTTCCCACCGTCGCCAACCCTGCCCATAACCTGCTCCTCAACGTCAACATCACAGGGGACAGGTACATATTAATTAAGAGAGAAACGGCGAGTACGTTTTATATAAATTTGAACTTCTGTAAATAAAGCTAAATTGTCTTCGTCTGTTCGATTATCACTGCCAAATAGGAGATTTGTTGTACTTAGAGGATGGAATGTACGTGTTCTTTGAAATAATTGAATTCTTTCATTTATATATTGACTGCATTTAAACAAGAAATTTTCAGCATCCTCAATTCCGTTTCCACATATACAGTTGGGATCTTCCCTCAGGTGATTGCTAAAAAGGTCAAAATTTAAATTGCTGCATTTGTTTCTAATACGTGCATGGTGTACTGCATAAAAACGTTCGCCATGTAAAAAGAAAATTGGTACAAGGGGAGACTTAAATTTGGTTTTTAGGTTGGATTTAAATGACACGAGAGACGGAGCTTTTCTTAGTGAAATATCAAGGTCATTCCACAGCTTAATGGCGGAAGGTAATACCGATCTAGAATAAATTTCCAAACGTCGTGGTAAGGTTATTAAGTTAGTTGAATTTCGAAGATTGTAAGGATAAATTTCATCTGTTTCGTTTAAAGTTGCAACAGTTGGAGGAAATAACCCGTTTAAATATTCCGGTAAAAGGCCGTGCTTGTTTTTGTAAACTAATATTAATTTTTGAATTATTCGGCGATCTGACAAAGACACCCAGCCGATTTCTTTAAGAAGTGCTTGTATTGAAACAGAGCGAGTAAGACCAGTTACTATTCTCGCAGCTTCATACTGAACTCGTTCCAGTGAATCCTTTTCATATGCTGTACAACTATCCCAAACAATTGACGCATATTCTAGCAAAGGTCTTAAGTGAGATATATATATTTGATTAAGTGTAGGACGTTTAAGTTTATATTTTATTAGACGCATGGATCCTAGAACCTTCGAAGCCGATGTAATTATATTAGAAATGTGTTTGTGCCATGTACCATCGTTACTAAGAGTTAACCCAAAATGCTTATGATGTTCAACAAATTCTAAACGAGTATTATCAAAAACAAGTGAAGGACGATTAACGCTACCTAGAGTGAAAAACATTACTTCCGTTTTTGAGGGGTTGAAGTTTACAAACCATTGTTTTGCCCAGTCTGAAATTTTATTGAGATCTGAATTTAACACTATTTCCATGAAACCTATGTCTGACGTAGATATGGCCAATGAACTGTCATCAGCGAAAAGTCTGGTAGTGCTGATTAACGAGTCGGCTATGTCATTTACGTAAATTAAAAATAACAGAGGTCCTAAGACAGACCCCTGGGGTATACCAGCAGTAATAGCTATAGTTTCTGAAAAAGATGGCCCAACGAAAACTCGTTGTTGTCGATCTTTGAGATAGTTCGCTATCCAGTTTAAAACATTTTCTGAAATTCCATATTGTCTAAGTTTGAATAATAACCCTTTATGCCACACCCTATCGAACGCTTTAGAAATGTCGAATATCATACATGTCGACTTCTTTTCGTCGAATGCTTTGCAGATCCGATTATAAATGTCAATAAGTTGATAAACGGTAGAAAGTCCAGGGAAAAAACCTGACTGATTCTTATATATAATATTATTTGAATGTAGATGATTGTAAATATGTTTAAAAACGATTCTTTCCATTACTTTACCAACACAGCAGATCAACGAAATGGGTCTATAATTAGACGGTAGAGATTTATCACCTTTTTTAAATAACGGCATAACGTTAGCTAATTTCCAAGATGTAGGATACACATTTTCTCTTATAGATCTATTAAATATAATACATAAAGGTTTACAAATAGATTTACAAGTTTCTTTGAGCATTTTGTGACTTATGTCGTCAGCACCGCTAGCTTTATTAACAGCGAGGTTTGCTAAAACATCAGTTATTTCTTTTTCTATGATATTCATATCTTTTAATGTACTATTTGTTTGTAAAACGAGTTCAGGAAGGTTTGTTTGAGAATCATCTATTGTAGATATAGATACAAAATAATTGTTTAAAACGTTAGCCTTATCTACGTCAGACATAGACAATTCTTGTTTATCATTTGATAGTGGAGGAATTTTATTTTGATTCTTTGAATTTTTTTTACGATCATTCTAACAATCTTCCAGTACTCACGAGGATTTGAAGAGCTTATGTCATTCATTGAAAATTCCAAATTGTTATAAAATCGTTCTTTTGCATGTTTTACCATATTATTGAGTTTGTTGCGTAATTTCTTAAATTTGATCCAATCAGAATTTTTTCCAGAATGTAATGAAATACGTTTTTGCCGATCGCGTTGACGTGATGTACGACGGATTTTGCTATTATACCAGGGTTTATCGTTTGGTCTGATGGTCACTAAATTAGTCGGGATACACGATTTTGTTAGATGTCGAAAAATAGTCTCAAATGACTGAGTGGCTTCATTTATTGTTCTGATATTTAAAGAAGACCAATCGGTAGATATTATAAGATTATTTAAATTTTGAAAATCGGCACGCCTATAGTTCCATACCTGCCGTTTAAACGGAGTGTTTGGTTGAAAATCACTTTTGATATATGCATATGTGCCATAATGGTCACTTACTGAATTACAAGTATAATGAATACCAGAAAATAATGAAGTGACAGTGTCTGATATAGCAATGATGTCCAACAGGGTGCTAGTAGTTGTAGTTACTCGAGTTGGTTCATGAACAATGTTGAACATGTTATTGATAGTTAAAATGTCTCGAAATTCATGGTTTAAATTGTTTATTTGATCTTCGTTTATGTCAGCAATAAATATAATATTGCTTGATATTTCGTACGCTTGTTCAATACATATATTCATTCTTTCCCAAAATTCAACTGCAGTATTTTGTGGCCGGTAAACCGTACAAATAATAACATTGTTATGTTTATCACGCACTTGAATGCATAATGATTCCGGCAGTATTATTTCTAATTCCAATAATCTAGTAGGTTAGAGGTAAGAATTGCAAAATGTTAGAATTCCACCTGAATGTGAAGTATTGTCTTTACGAAATGATTTGTCATAACCGGTCAACTCTAGCACGTCGTTAGGTACATCATGAAATAAATGGGTTTCAGTAAAGGTGATGATATCAAAATCACAAAAATTGTCAGTAATATATTCTAATTTGTTTCGTATACTTCGTATATTCTGGTGCACTATTGAAAAACATTGATTGCCAAACTCATTGGGTCCTGGATTCACTTCAATATCTCCAGCTAGTAAAAGCATCTGTTTCGTAATAACAGAGTAATTAATATAATCAAGAATTAAAAAAGATAAATCCTTATCAACCCAATGACCTAAATTACAGCATATTGAATTTTGTACAATCAAATAGGCCATTAATGCAAAGTTTATGTTTAAAACGCTATCAACGACTGTTAAAATAAGGTAGTTTAGCTTTTTCCGAAAATTAACTAATGTAAACACGATAAGATGGAGTAGGATGCTGAAATAATTTAGTTTAAATGTATATGATTTTACATTTCCATGTCCCCTATTGTAGTATAAACCTATTGCCGCTCTGTATAAGCCTAGGTCATTACCTATTGGGGAATAAAGTCACATACAAATTAGTACAGAGAGGCAAGAGGTTTAAATCAAGTAATAAATTGAAAAGGCGGAAACGGACCCGGGCAACGTAGAGCAAGGAACCAACGCAGGGATACAAAGGACAAAACAGACACAGGATAGTAACGACAGCGGCGAACATAAAAAACATGCAAGTGACAAAGATGGCAACCTGAAGAAAAAAAAACACACAAAACAAAAAGATAAAAAAAACAACACACATGTATAATGTCATACGTAATTAATACCACAATTAATAGTTTAATCTCGTGACAGTAAAAGGAAAAGAAAAAACAATAATGTTAAACACATTCTGTCCGGTTTAATATATGTTAGTGAAAAAAGCGAGCATGAGCACACTTTTTAATTAAAGCGAGAAGACTCCAGTTACGAGGTTAACAAAACAGCGTAGGATTTATTTCCCTTAGAGCATTACCAAAAGTCAATGGATGACATAAGCCGCTAACGCACGATCGCGATTTATTATAATTATCAAGATATGAGATTCTGTAAAGATCGCTAACTAAAATATTGAAAATTGAATGGGTTTACAAAACAAAGTGAATACTGCAATATTGTTAACATCCGAAAATAACATTGACACCGACAGTCAAAGGCCTGTAGGTCCGACGAGAGTATATATATATATGGTCTCAAATAATTGTCAAAAATGTATAAATTCAAAACCGCATAACTTCGGTATGTTTATCACTATATGCTATGATTCAACAACACACAAGTATAATTTTATACGTAATTAATACATCAATTATCATTTAAATCTAGTGACAGTAAAAGAAACACATAAATAATGTAAAACAAATCCCGGCCGGTTAGAAATAAAGCCAGTTTGACATGAATCGAAAAAACTCCAGTTAATAGGTTAACAAAACAGTGTAGGATTTATTTCCCCTAGAGCGCTATAGTTTAGCCTATTTGTACTGAGTGTGTTCATTTATCCAAGTTAAATTGCTCAATCAAGAATGAAGTTGTGACTAGCGAAATAAATAATTATTATTATAAAAATTTACTATCCATGAATATAGCGAAATAAATAATTATTATTATAAATTACTATCCATGAATATAGTTCAGACTAGGTCAACACACAAAAGTAAACAAACACTGTTACAGTTCTATGAAACTCATGTACTGAGCCTGTATATTGTTATCCAAGTTAAATTGTTTAACCAAGAATGGAGTGATAACTAGAGAAATAATTAACTATTATTACAATAATTTAAAATGACTTTTGTGTGTCTTTAAAGAGAATTTAAATGTCACAATTAGTGTATAATTTATTGTTATCAAATGATGACTTTTATGAACTATCTGCTTGTAAATTTGACAAAAATTGGATTATTGGATAAATAACCTATCGTCTGCTACACAGTATTTACACAGGTAAGATTACCTGTATTATAATGTAGTGCGATACAGATTGTTGTAAATACTATCGATGAATATAGGTCAGATTAGGTTAACACACAAATGTCAACACGGTCAACACACAAATGTAAACAAACACTGTTTCAGTTCTCAATGCAACACATGATGGAACTAATACTCCGGGAGCGGCTTCCCTTCCTTAATACATTGTATGTCAATTATGTCCCTGATGATAATGATTTTACCATCATTGCCTGGAAGTTTAGCCCTGATCATACAACCTGCAACCCAAGTGTTTATAAGAGTGCCAGCTCGTTTCAATTGGCGCGCCTCGTAGCTCAATTTCTCGCGTAGTGGGTTAAGATTTTCCTGGACAAAGATCCAATCGCCAAGGTCTTTCCTAGCCTGGTAGACACGTTGCCTCGCCTTGGAATTGGTGAATTTAATAATCACCTTGCGATTATAGTTATCTTTTGGTTTGCCCTTCCTGTGGCACCTATCAATATCACTGCTGTGTAGGGGTATCTTACTTTTCTTAGCATGCTCTAAGAGTTTGGCCTCGACTTTCTCGCTGAAGACGCCAGTATCCCCAGGTATGCCCGACACATCGAGACACATACGCCTGCCGTACTGTTCAAGTTCATCAAGCTCACGTTTGGTTTGTGCCAATTCGCTCGTTAGCGTTTTGTTTTCTGAACGCAGCATCTCAAACTCACCAGGTATTTTGGTTGTCTCACATTCCAACAGTTCTTTCACCTCTATCATTAGCTGAGCCTCGATTTCTTTAGCAATGATAGGGGCCAGTTTGGCTACAATCTCATCAATGTCTGCCTGTAATAGATTACCCATGATGATTGGGGTGGGTGGGGGTGTAACTCTGGGTGTATGAATGTCACCTATATCACTATAATATTCCGTATCTGATAAGTCTGAGGATTCTTGGAACCCTGGATCGTTATTAAGTAGTTTATGCTGTTTGAAGCCTCTATGCCGTTCGACTGACTTCTCTTGACTAGGCGATGATTTATTCCGCCGCCTTTTGGATCTGTTGGTAGGCATTGATCCAGGTATAGTCAGTGTGGCTCATAATCATTTATAATCGTGGAAACGTAATATTAACAGTTCATTTTGTACTATACAGCTCAATCATGTCACATTCAGGCGTTTACCTCAGGTTTACCTGCTCATAAATACATTTTTTTTACATTTTTTCATGACTGAAGAAAAAACCCACCATTATTGTTTACTACCGGAAGTGTATGGAAGATAAAAAGACACATACACTTATTGCCATACACTTTCACTTAACAAATTATGTTCTTTCTCTCATAATTTTTACTTTCAACAATTTGTAAAGATGAATTGCTAACGAATTTTATTTTCGAAATGTTTCTCTCAACATTTCCTTCAAACTCATTTGTTATTCAATGAAAAAAAATGTTAACTCATTCGTTCCTCAACGAAAAAAATGCGTTCCTCAACGAAAAAAGAGTTAACTCGTTCGTTCCTCAACGAAAAAAGTGTTAACTCATTCGTTACTCAACGAAAAAAATGTTAACTCATTCGTTCCTCAACGAAAAAATTGTTAAGTCATTCGTTCCTCAACGAAAAAAATGCGTTCCTTAACGAAAAAAATGTTAACTCATTCGTTCCTCAACGAAAAAAATGCGTTCCTCAACGAAACAAATGTTAACTCATTCGTTCCTCAACGAAAAAATTGTTAACTCATTCGTTCCTCAACGAAAAAAATGTTAACTCATTCGTTCCTCAACGAAAAAAATGCGTTCCTCAACGAAACAATTGTTAACTCATGCGTTCCTCAACGAAACAATTGTTAACTCATGCGTTCCTCAACGAAAAAAATGGTAACTCATTCGTTCCTCAACGAATAAATGCGTTCCTCGACGAAAAAAGTGTTAACTCATTCGTTCCTCAACGAAAAAAGTGTTAACTCATGCGTTCCTCAACGAAACAATTGTTAACTCATGCGTTCCTCAACGAAAAAAATGGTAACTCATTCGTTCCTCAACGAATAAATGCGTTCCTCGACGAAAAAAGTGTTAACTCATTCGTTCCTCAACGAAAAAAGTGTTAACTCATTCGTTACTCAACGAAAAAAAAAAAATTTGTATTTTTTTTAAAACGTTTGTATAACCTGTCTGTTTCATACAATGTAAATAAAGCTCAATAAAATTTGTAAAATAAAGTGTTTGTTTACTTTTTCTACTGAGTGAACATGAAAGGTTTAAGATTAGAATCTTTCCCGCGAGGTTAAAGGCGGGATCCGATAATGACCGACTATGTACACATAGTCAAGTGTGGTATTTAATGTTTATTAATAATGACGGAGTTGTGCGTGGCAGTTATTTGTGGTTTGTCAACAAATTAGTGTGTCTTTAAAGATCACCGATAATGATCTACTATGTACACATAGTCAAGTTTGGTATAAATTGAATTTCTCTCAAAAATGTACTAAATGAAAATGTGTTCAGCAGGATTGCTGTGTGTTGATGGTGTGTTTGCGTCCGAGAGTGTGAAATAACAAGTGAATGGTATTAATGAAAAACCAACAACATTCTAATCATTTCATCAGCTTTTTTGACTTGTTTTTCATCAACAGTCATACTATGTATCTAAATATATCTATACGTCATTTGTACAACACAATGTCACTGATTTGTAAGCTCTGGAGGGTTGTAATCATCTAGAACTGTCTCAAAAAGAAACTTTCTTTTATTGCAAGCATATTGCCATGCCTCCTCTCTAGTAAATCCCTCGTTCTCTATGGCACGATCTACGGTTTTCTTGATCGATTGATAAACTGGATCATCTTCAAGTGCGTTGATCCACAGTATATTGTCTGTGAAGACGTTTGTAAGTGCTTTACGAAAAGTACTCTTCATTGATTTATATGTCCTGTCTCGTGCTTCGTCTTCAGAAATATTTGCACGATTCATTAAAGCTAACACTTCTTCTGCATATTTGAATTGATATTGGTTGAAATCGTCATTTACAAGACGTTCTAATGGATCGTTTTCTTAATTTTCTTCGTCTTCCGAGATATTCGAGTCGGTGTCGTTTTCATCAACATCTCCGTGATTTGCACTTTTGTGTCTGAGCATATTGTCACGACCTTTATACTCTTTCCCACAAGTATCGCATTTAAATGCCATTTTAGCCTTGAAAGAACACGCTCTAGAACAATTAACACAGAAGTGTTTTAATCTTTCACAGTGATAAGTACTTTAGAATGTTCACTAGTCAAAGATATCGTCCGTTTTGTAATCAATTTTGGTAACCCTTCGGTTTGAATTTCTCCTTTTCAATTTTACTGTTTTATTCACTCCTATTTTCTATCCGTTTTGATATTTTCTTTTTTGTTTTCTTTTTCGCCAATTTGATACTGCGTTCAATGCTCTTATGAACATTAATGATATCAGTTTTAGACGTGTCTCTATTTATACGTTCCGATTTTGCTCTTTGCACTACACTTTGAATGGGTGATGTTAATTCTATTCTGGATTTTAAAACATCAGATGGTTTTCTTTTCTGAAAATAATTTGTCCACATTTTAGGATCTGGTACATACAATTTAGAATTCATGATTCTCTTACAAACTGTAACGAAATCAACACGGGTTCTTGTAAGAATGAGGCATCATTATCATTCAAATCCTTTATACATATGTCGAATTCATAAATGTCTGTTTGTTTCATCGGTAAATAAATGGGTGTATTAAATACTTTATCCCATCGGTTACTCTTGCTTGGTGTAACAGGTCGTAAAAGTGTTTTTTTCTCACCATTCACAATACTTTCACCACAAATATTGGAATAAATTAATAAAGTTTGATTTGAAGTATACAACGTTTTTCATTTTGATGCATTTGCTTGAAACTCTAATATTGACACTTTCCACTTCTCTTTAAAATTCAATGGTGAATTTAATTGTACTTTAAATTTCCAAGGTTTATTTTCAGGAAAATACGCATTACCTTCGTCACTTTTTACATAAACAATCATTTTCTTTGATTTCGTTGCTAAATTACCACACACAGAGTAATATTTCAAACAATTGTTGTCTCACATAGACGATGCAATATAATGGACAACATCCGACAATGGATTGGGTTTTAAAGCATCTGGATATAATAAGGTCTCATGGCATTAATATAATAGACAAAACTAATGAGTTTTCGTTGAGGAACGCATTTTTTTGCTGTTGAGTAACTATGAGTTAAAGGGAGTACATCAGGATATTTCTAGAAATATCTTAAATTAAAAAAATGTTCCAATTCATGATAAAACACTTATATCCATCAAAATATGATGTTCGAACCATAGTGTTTAAGAAATAATAAATATGTACCTGTGTTTTATCGGTTAATAAAATGCAGCTAGGAGTTCGGATGCGTAGTAATTAAATCACGAGTGCGTTAGCACGAGTGATTTAAATTATTCGCATCCGAACGACTAACTGTATTTTATTCACCGATAAAATACAGTTACGTATTTATTATTTCGATCTAACACAACAATAACCCCATTGTTTACGCTATTGTTGGGGCACTATATATTATCTCGGAGGTCAAGGTAATCAGGCTGCTATGTTTATAGGCTGTTCCATTAGGTGCCCCGTATGCATAGTTCTGCGTTTCAATACACTAGTAGTCACGTGACAAACAATTAAGTAAT
>JAWPHD010015338.1:0-55866 GCA_037043455.1 Cyrtodaria siliqua | reverse complement strand
AGTATCAAACGCTCCGGCTCTCTGTCTAAACATAAATCCGTTTTCCTTATTGCAACAGAAAACCCTATTTCGTGTTTTACCTCTTTACAAAATAGCAGTTTACGCCAACTTTTTAACAAACCAACAACAATGTTTTGTATAACGTGCATTATTTTTATAAGCTGTTACAAATAAAAAGTTTATGACTCAGATCTGGGTGAATTTGTAATAAATAAAATAGTTTCAGTTAATAAACTTGCGTAGTGTTACAGGTTTAACTCATCTAATCAAAATCGTTCCAGGTTGTATTACACGTACATTTAATTATTAGTCTTCACACAAATATATAACAATAAAATACAATTTATATATTTCAATCAATATTTGATAAAAAGTTGAACAATGAACCTCTTACTAGAAAACAAGTTTATTAAAATACCAGTTTTGGGCAATCTGAGTTGTCTACCAGGTTAAGATAAGTATTCCATAATAGTGTTTAAAAACTACCATTGAATAAAGATTGTATTACATATATAGTGCTCAATGTTGAATATTAACAGTGTTAAAGAACATTAATGCCATTAAACTGTAGAGCATATACAATGTTCATTGTTCCATAATAATTGTCTTAAAAGACCATCAATGATACCAGAATGTATTCAATATCCAAGGCTCAGTGTTCAATGATAACTGTGTTAAAAGACCACCATTGACTGACGACTGTATTCCATATACAACGTTCATTTTTCCATAATACTGTTTTAATGAATGAATGAATGGTGTTTTACGGCACGTCGACACATAAATAGGTCATATTGTGCGCAAAAACTGATGATAAATGAAGAAATGAAGTATTAATTAAAAATTAATGTAAATATATAAAGATAAAACTATTAAAAAATAAGGGATGATAAGGTGTAATATAAACTATGTATGTAAATCAACGAATGCCCGTCAACGAGTATATAAACAAGTATATATATATAAGAACACATTACAGTGATTTATATAGTCTGATCTCTTTCAGGAAATCTAAAACAAGACTAAAATCTACTGTATCAAATAACTCTTTCATAGTATTAACATTGTAGTACCTTTGACGCATAGGATCAAAGTCTACACATTCCAATAAGATGTGTTTGACCGTTAACGGTGCAAAGCAGGGTATACATTCTGGTAATTGCTCACCTTGTAATAAATATGAATGAGTATAACGTGTATGCCCTATTCTGCATCGGGATAGGACAACTTTCTCTCGACGAACGGGTCTACTAGAATGAATGAATGAATGAATGGTGTTTTACGGCACGTCGACACATAAATAGGTCATATTGTGCGCAAAAACTGATTGAATGATGATGAAATGAAGGATAATTTAAAAATTAATGCAAACATTTAAAGTTAAAAATATTAAAATATAAGGGATGATATGGTAGTAATACAAAGTATATATGTAAATCAACAAATGACCGAAAACGGGTATATAAAAAAGTAATTATATACAAGAACATATTATAATGATTTATATAGTCTGACTTCCTTAAGGAAATCTAAAACTAGACTAAAATCAATAGTATTAAATAACTCGGTCATAGTATTAACATTGTAGTACCTTTGACGCATAGGATCAAAGTCTACACATTCCAACAATATGTGTTTGACCGTTAACGGTGCAAAGCAGGGTATACATTCCGGCAATGGCTCACCTTGTAATAAATATGAATGAGTATAACGTGTATGCCCTATTCTGCACCTGGCTTGGACAACTTCCTCTCGACGAACGTGTCTACTAGAAGAACGCCACTCTCCGAGCAACGGTTTAATTGAATGGAGTTTATTGTTAACTGACAAATCCCAAGCGGCTTGCCAAGAGTTACGAATATATGTGTTAAAATACAACTTTTAAAATCAGTATAAGGTAATTTGGTATCAGATATATGTAAACCTTATGCTGCTTTAGCAGCACTATCAGCTCTATCATTACCACGTATTTCTACATGGCTTGGAAGCCAGCAGAAAATAATAACTTTATCAATTATAAGAGAATTGTACTTTTCTAAAAGTTGAAGCACAACTGGGTTATCATGTTTCATATTACCCAGTGCTTGAAGAGATGAAAGGGAATCAGAAAATATTACAAAATGGTCATCATCAGATTCCAGAATATAATTTAAGGCAAGTTCAATTGCCTTAAGTTCAGCTGAAAAGATAGAGGCCTTGTCAGGCAGGCGTCTCTTTATGCTGTGTTTGTGAATAACAGCTGCTGCAGCTACCTTATCTCCATCTTTAGAACAATCTGTGTATAAATGTTGAAAGTTACTGTATTTCGATTTAATTTCATTAAATTTGCTTTGAAAGACAGTAGGGTCTGTACTGGATTTGTTACTATTACAAAGGTCGAAAAAAATGGTTGGTGTTTCCAAAGGCCACGGTGGAATTTGTGGTACTTTGTACTTGGCAATTAAATTTAGGTCGATTTCAGTGTCTCTCAATTTTGGTTTAATACGAAGACCAAATAATCGAATGGCCTTCGGTTTTCGATCAAAATGAGGTTCATAACTTGGGTTAAAAACATTATCGAAAGTTGGGTTTGAAGGGTTAGACTTTAATTTAATGGCGTATTGTAGGGCTGATTTGTCCCGTCTATGAGACAGTGATGGTTCATTAGCTTCAACATATAGAATTTTGGCTGGTGATGTACGAAAGGCACCTAAGGCGAGTCGTAATCCTTGATTATGTATAGGATCGAGCATCTGCAAGTATGACTTGCGAGTCGATCCATATACTATCGAGCCGTAGTCCAGCTTGGATCTGATAAGCGATCTGTAAAGATGCAAGAGGACTTTACGATCCGCTCCCCAGTTAGTGTTTGCAACAACTTTAAGTAAATTAAGAGCTTTAAGGCACTTGGCCTTCAAGTATTTAAGGTGTGGTATAAACGTCAATTTACGGTCGAAAATAAGACCAAGGAATTTTGTTTCATCCACTACAGGTATTGGTGACCCATCCAGTGTTAGATGAGGGTCTTCATGATGTTTACGTAATTGACAAAAGTGCATACAATTAGTTTTAGATTTAGAAAATGTAAAACCATTTTCATCAAACCAGATCTGAAGTTTATTCAGACATTGTTGCAGTTGTCTCTCATTAGTGTCCATGTTTTTTGCACGATAACATATAACAAAGTCGTCAACATATAGAGAGCAATCCACACCAGTAATGATGCATTTAACTATACTGTTAATTTTTATAATAAAAAGGGTAACAGAGAGTATGCTGCCCTGTGGCACACCCATCTCCTGCTCATGCATGTCAGAGAGGGTTGAACCCATTCGGACACGAAGCTGTCTGTCCTCTAAGAAATTCTCTATAAAAGTTGCCAAGCGACCTCTAAGACCAAGGCCATGAAGATCATTCATAATACCGTACTTCCATTGCAGTATCATAAGCTTTCTCCAAGTCAAAAATACAGCGACTAGATGTTCTTTTTTAAGAAAGCTTCCCTAATAAATGATTCAAATCGAATGAGATTGTCTGTTGTGCCTCGTTGGCGCCGGAATCCACTTTGATACTTTGTTATCAGCTTGTGGGATTCCAGGTACCAACGAGTCTCTCATTAATCATTCGTTCCATGGTTTTACATATACAACTCGTTAAAGCAATAGGGCGATAATTTATTGGGTCCGTATGATCCTGTCTACCAATGATATTGTTCGAATGTTTATCTCTCGTTGGACATAATTCTATATTCATGTCACCTAAAACAACAAACGGCACAGCTTTGAACGTTAATATGTTCATGGTGTTTTTCAAAAATATGTTCTAACCAAGTTGTCTTTAGAGAGGAGTAAATTGCTGCAGCTGTCAAATATAGTATTGATGGAATTCCAGTATTCACATCAATGATTTCAGTCTCTATATATGAATGGCTGCCAGCTGTGAAGGTTTTGTGTTGTAAACATATCTGAAGGATTTCTGTTTTGGAAAATATAATTATTCCATAAGATGATTTATTTCTTGCAGACATGTCTGAGTCAAATCGGTACATAAAGTAACCAGGGATATTTGTCCATGTGTTTCTCTGTTAATCTTGTGTCTGTGAATATATTTATATCTGCAGATGAATAGTTCTGATCTGGTAGTAAATCTGAGAAGTGTTTATGAAGAGATCGGACATTCTGATGTAGGATGGTAAATGAAGAAGAACAGCTTTCAGAGAATGTTGAGATATTTGATAGCAAAGACATTTGATTATTGAGACGCTGTATTTCTACTTTCTACTTGAACTTGTCTGTCCACACGTATTGCCTTCTCATTTAACTCTCGAATAAAAAGATTTTCAATTTTGGTAACTCGACTCAGTGCTACATAAATGTGCATGAGGAAATGATCTTCCAGAAAAATCAACAACTACACTTTCCATCGTGTCACCTTGACATCTATGAAAAGTTTTTGCAGCTGCACATCTAAGTGGAAATTGCTGTCGCGTCACTGTACGGACTTGTATCTGCCAACTTGAAATTGCCTTTTAATTGGGAAAATATTATATGATCGTCATCGAATTTTACCCAAAGGTATTGGTAAATGTTTTAGGCTGTTATTGGCCCAACGCGAGCAATCACACATGATGCACCATTTGCCATTCCATCCTCAACATTTACATTACAACTGATTTCATTTCTTAGTCCCAAAGCTGATTGGAAATTTCTGAATAGACCCATGGTTTTGCTTGTATAAGATGGGATTGATGCCAGTACTCTATCCTTGATTTCTGATGAAACATCTCCAAGAACAACATCAACAGCAAGTGAATCAACTCGTATGATTCCACTTTTTACCTCGCATACTGTAATGTTGTGACTATTAACTGAAGAATTGTTCAGAAATATATGAGGTGCATCAATTGGATATTTTGGATGAGTAACATCTTCGTTTAATTTTCTTGTAAGCAACATTGCTATATCTTGACTTGTGTGTTTTTTTTCCCGAAGACGATTTAATAGAAGAGCAAATTCTGCACAATCTTTCTGTCGCATGATTTCCTTAAGTTGGTACACTTTAAAATGTTCTTGCCATAACTTGACTGCTAATGGACCATATTCATCATGCAGATGTTGAAAAATCCATCCATCGAAGACGGGATTTAACTGAAATAGGTCACCGACAGCTAACACTGAAATGCCACCAAAAACTTGTTTGCTTCCCATAATTTGTTGAAGTCTTTGGTTAATTAATGAAAAACTTCTGTTACCTTACAGAAACGACCTTGAAGGGTATTAAGTTTATCTTGTGCAAGGGGAGTGTATGCGAATCCTTTATTAGCTGGAATCTGTAAAAGGAAATGCAATGTGTTTCCTTTGATGTTATAGGCTGCTTTGCCAGTTGGTGCTGCAAGAAGTAGTTTACTCTCCTCGGGATTTGTGCTTAAACCTAGGTTGTAGAACCTGATTAGAGCTTGATATATAGCTCGAACAACAACTGTTTTTCCTACCCCTGCACCTCCTGTAAGAAACAGATATATTGGGTAATTTGTTGATTTTAGATGATGAATTGTATGCAGAAATATATTTCGTTGTTCTTTGTTGAGTTTGCGTACATAATAAGTTCATAATATTCATTATCAGCCATGTAATTTGTTATAATTTCTATCTTTTTTGGTGTATGTTGTTGGAAAATTCAGAAAACTGTGCAATATCCTCAGATGGAGGTGCCAATTCAGAATAGGTTTTACTTTCTTGAATGTCTTCTTCATCTTTCCTTTCTTCAGCTCTTGTTGATGGCGCAATTTTGTCCCAGACATCTGTAAGCTCATATTCTTCTCGATTGGTTGCTTCTTCAAAAGCTTTATCAAGCTGAAATGATGTATGGTTGTATTATTCTGCATTTTCCACAATTAGTTTGTTGCCAAAGACTGGTACTGCTCTGTATAGGTGTTGCTGTTACCAAGCAGAGATTGTTCTTCTCTCCAAGGAAAAAATAGGAGTAATGTCTCTCTGAAAAAGTTTTCTTGATCCATGGCTTTTTGGTAACGAACATACCTTATGACTACTGGTCTTTTTCTTTTTACAAGAGTGTTACCATCTATCAGTTTTCATCATGATCTTCCAACTGGAAGTCTAGATCTGTGGCTTCTACTTTCTTTTTGGTATAAGTTATTTTGTATTGCGAATACCTTTTTAACATAGAAGTTGTTTCAATATCTGTTGAATCATTTGGTAAGTTTTTGATGACGCTGTAATTTTTCAGCATTACAATTCTTTGTTCAGGTGGTATTTGCAAAATGAAATATACTGCCTCGTGTGCGGAAACTTCAACGTGGTTTAAAAATGTATGTCCTATTGATCTTACTTGCTTTTGAAGATCAGAATTGCCTTCCCTGGCTTCCTTTGTTGCATGAAATAGTAAATTACTCATTCCTCTTTGATATTTGGCTATGTGTGATACAATGTACATGGCACAGGCATATGGGTCAAGGACAAATTGTATGTCCATATTTGCTCGCCAACACTGTAAAAGTGTTCTGTTGTAACTGTTTACTCTTATTTCATTTACACCATGCTTAAGAAATAACCCTTTCGAAGATATTGAGGATTGGATTGCTTTCAAATAGTCTTCTTCAGTGAGTTGTAGAGAATGCAG
Source organism: Cyrtodaria siliqua (assembly GCA_037043455.1). Taxonomy (NCBI): domain Eukaryota; kingdom Metazoa; phylum Mollusca; class Bivalvia; order Adapedonta; family Hiatellidae; genus Cyrtodaria; species Cyrtodaria siliqua. Next base: position 49,248 of record JAWPHD010015338.1, on the reverse strand, counting down.
AAACAAATCAATATTCTCAATATTGCCCTTTTTCTTATCATTTAATTGTTTAACTATTTGTATCCAATTGTTTTGGTGCTTTTTCTTTTCAACTTCGTCTGTTGTTTTCCTCTAGAGGCTCTAAAATACATGTGTGTGTCATTGGTGGAAGCGGGAAATTGAAACGACAAACACTTTTACCTTTTTTCTTACAGGTTCTGCTATGGGAATGTTCTTGCACTGCAACTAAATCTTGTATATCTTTATCGTTTTGGCAGGTTATTTTAGAATCAGTGAAAGAAATGACCTTTTCTTCACTTTCTTCTCTTTCTTCAAGCTTTGGAGCATCTTGAATCCATATAAGCATATGAATATGTGGTGAACCACGCATTTGAAATTCTACTTCATAAAAGAAGTCTTGCAACTTGCCAATAGGTGAAATATCACTTAATAAGTATGAATTAACTTTTTGACTTGGTGTTCAAAATGTCTAGCGCAGGTGACGGGGTCTTTTTGATAAGTTCTGACTTCTGGAACCAATTTAGTTGCTGTACTTCTTCTGATGAGAGAGTTTTTCCATGTACCGTTTTCGAAAGAATTTTAAGTAAATGTATCCATCGGGTTTCAACTGAAGAAAAGAAGCGCAGAAAGTTGGAATTCCTAGAACACGAGTTAATGCAAAAAGGTATTTTTTTGTTTTTTCCCAATATGGAGGTGATCCTCTTAAATCCTTAAAAAATCGGTATCCTTCATCAAGATGGAAAAGAAATCTGTAGTTTTTACTTCTCCTGCTGTTCTTTGTTGATTTGCATTAGTTTTTCTTAAACAAACACTAGATTTGTCTAAAATATGCTTCGCCTGAATTTTTTTATATTTAAAAAATATATTTGGTATATGGGAAGCAACTCTTCTATCAGATCTTCTCAATTCTGACTTACAAATATCTGCATATGAAATCTTACTATCTGGACGTTTATTTCCTAAAAATATGGTAGGAAATGAAAATTCTTCAGCATATTTATCCATAAATATGCTGATTGGCGTATTACCTTCAGCTGGAGCAAACGAAAATACTTCACTAGCATCTGCCATTAAATCTTGCGGTTGTAGCAAAGTATCCATGGTTCCACTTGGTTGGTCTTCCAATGCAGTTTCGTCCTATTTGTCTAACTGTGGTTCCTGGTCATATTGTTCCTTATGTTGAAGGGAATTTGAATCCGTGTCATTGAAGGTTTTCAGATTCCACGATTTGACAAAAACTACACCCTCTTGTTGGTATAATGTACTTGTTTCGACTAAATATTTCAGTGCTTCCATTACTTTGGCCGGTCTTATTGTCTCTTATTGGACATGATGTTTGTTGGATAATTTTCTTTTTAACTTTAAGGAGATGCATTCATTTTAATCTGGGGTTCTGGGTAGATTTAATATTGTTTGATGGACATTTGATGGCACATTAACAACATTGCCATTTAAACTGATGTGTCCTCCTCTGGGCAGTTCATGCATGAACGGTATTCGTAGCGAAATTAATCTTTCTTCTAAGTTGGATAATTCAGGGCAGGTTTTCTTTTCAGGGAAAATAATACCATAAAATTTGGAAAGAGTGGGTATTTTTTTCTTTGAATGTTTGTAAAACATGTATGACATAGCCATTCGGAATTTTCTGCACTTTTAACTCCTGTTATGACTAGATTGTGAACGTCTTTTCCAACATATGAATGTTTGAAGCAAGCTGAACACTAGTCCTATACCACTGCTGGTCACAACAAGTGCATATATACTGTGGTCCACTTTCAACTTGTTTGTGAAAATTTGAAATCAGTTCATTGTGTGAATGAGACCTCCTAGTGGCTTTTTTCTTTTCTTTTTCGACCTTTTTGACGAAGTCATTGCTTCTTTTCAGCTGTTTCCTTTCTTTTTCTCTATACCTATTGTTTACATCATTTCTTTAACGTCTATATTTTGCTGATCTTCATTCTTCGTCTTGTCTTATTTCTGATTTGTGTCGTTTTTCTTTAGTCCTGTTATCTTCATCCTCTCTTTTGCGCTTGTTTGAAGTCAATCTATATTCAATATTTTGGCTATTTTCTGCTTTGTGTTGTTTTTCTTTTATCCTGCTATTTTGGTTTTCTCTCTTTCGTGTGTTTTCTGTCAATCGACATTCAATATTTTGTCTATTTTCTGCTTTGTGTTGTTTTTCTTTTATCCTGCTATTTTGGTTTTCTCTCTTTCGTGTGTTTTCTGTCGATCGACATTCAATATTTTGTCTATTTTCTGCTTTGCGTTATTTTTCTTTTACCCTGCTATTTTGGTTTTCTCTCGTGTGTTTTCTGTAAATTTATGTTCATTGTTTTCTCTTAATTCACTTTTGTGTATTTTTTCCTTGTTTCTACTTTCTTGGTTTTCTCTTTTTCATTTGTTTTCAGTAACTTTAAACTCTTCGCTTTGTCTCTGTTTCTGTTTTCTGATTCTGTTTTTGTCTTTATTGTCTTGTGATGAAAGTTTGACTTGTTTATTAAAGACACATTTCGAGCCTATTGTATTTGGGGGGGGGGGGGGGGGGGGGGGGGGGGAGTGGGAGAGAGAGAATTTCTATAGGTAACTGTAAATCGCTGTTAGAAATACATTTGCACAAGGAAATTGAGATTATTAGTTTTTTGTCAAAGGATGAGGCCCGTCCCATAAAGAGTGTATAATAATGTAGTAAAAATTATAACCGTTTTGCATTTTATGTGCACTTGTATATACGTTAAAACAACTACATGTATGTATAGATGGATTTTCTTAAAAGACCCGTGTTAACAATTAGTAGTTTTTGTATTTTTAGCACAATATACTCTATTATCAGTTACTTCTTTGCCATGTTTTAGTAAATCTCAAATGCAAGAAACTCATCGGGACTTCAGAATTCAAAAAGCGTTGTCATCTGTCAGTGTTTTTGATCACCTGAGTCACAGGCTCAATGTGATGTTTTGGAATCACGCTTCGTCCATCGTCTGTCCGTCGTCGTCGTTATCTTTTGTTTCTGACGACTTTTTCTCAGAAACCGCATGTCGAAATTCAACTAAATCTTATATGAATTCATTAAACTGGATTTTATAGTTGCACCAACAGCTAAGGTCATTTGGCGACATTCCAGCTTTATATTGGTGGGGGAAGATCCCAGGTGCAAACCCGGGCATTTTTTCATGCACGGGCGCGCAACTGAGTAGAAACACCGACGTTCCGCAAGCAAGCTGGATAGCTTGATACTCACATACTAAACAGTCCCATGGGGAATCTAACCCACAGCGGTGAGGGACATGTGATTTCAAGTCAGAGACCACTCGACCACGGATGACCCCAAGTTTATGTGAAGCATCATTATATGTTTGTTCAAATGGTGCACCTGAGGTCATAAATCTTAAAAAATCTTCTGCAAAAATACAAGATATAGAGCTGTGATATTTTGCATGTAACATCGTCTTATGGTCTCTAACTAGTTTGTTCTAATGGTGACTCTGAGGTCAAATTTGGACCCGCCCCAGTGTCCTAATCATTCACATGAACTTTAATCAAGCATACTTTTTGAGTTATGCTCCGGACAAAAAGTGTAACGCACGGACGCACGGAGGCACACACGGATGGACGGAAAAAGCGGCAACTATATGCTCCCCATAATAACAATCTAGTGTTTCAGTTACAATATATTTTATATCAAAAACTAAGGTAATAGTAAATGAAAAGAAAAATACTGTGATAGGGCCTCAATATAATGTCTCTGTGGTAATCAGTCAGCGAGAAGTAAGCATTTAAAAAGCGTGCTATCCATGATTTTTCAACGACTACATTCAGTTGGGAAATGTGTCTTTAAGTTCAGTCCAAAGCCTTTCTTCAGTGTTGAACGATGGAGGTAGTTGCACATTTGGTTTAGCGACGTCTAAGACTACTTCATAATGATTTCTGTTTTTGTGATTTATATACAGACTGTGTTGATCAAGAAAGATATGTTTTTGAATAAAGGTTGGGAAGTGTTTTGACCACTGCCAAGAATCTGATCCTTGAATCCGACTATATACATATATGTCTGTTTTTAAAAGATGTGCCATGGAAAAAATGTCCACCTCTGTAGCCCATTGCTGATCTTTATCCATTTGTGTTTGAGTTATATGCTGTGTCATATTAGTATTGTCTGGAAGAATTGGTTTATTGTTCCACACCAGTAATTATCCATGACAAACAACGAAAGAAACAATTTCCATCTGTTCCTACTTCTTTAACAGATTTGGGTCTACATAATTGCTTTTTGGGTTCTTCAGCAATTATCGGTTTAATAAAGGGCAATTTAAAATCCCCACATTTACTTTTCTGCCATGTGTGAGTAGGAGGTATAAAATTTCTATTTGGTGTACTTTCACAAATTATATTTGAAGCAGGATTGTTTGTCTGTATGTTTTTGTTCAAAGTATTTTCAACAGATTCAACATGTGTTTTGCTATATCCTGGTGATAATTGTTGTTTCTTTTCTATTGATTTTCTGCAGATATGATTTAGTTTGTTTTTGAAGTTAGAAAAACAATAGCAACATAATTCACAATATGTATATTGATGGCGTTCTAAACTTAATTGTGACGAGTAATGTTTTTTTTACAGATTTTGCAAGTAGTTGATCTTTTGCATGAATGGGTTTTCAAATTTTGTTTTCTTGAGAATGTTTTACCACATGTTTGACATACATTACAACTTTGCTTTTGAAGATTTGATCTGACTTTGAAGACTTTGTTACATTCGTCACATAAATATGTCATCGTAGAGGTTTTCAGTATCTGAAATAATGAAATAAGGAAGTATTTAGTTTTAAATACAAATAAGCTCGTTAGGTAGCAGTTTTATTACCCGAATTTAATAATACTTTTAAATATGTATGACGAATGTATATTAAACTCAGAAAATTGTTCTCTGCACTGGATGGCATTTTGGAAGCCGGACTCCTTGTCAATATGTATACTTAGTCACACGGGTTTTTGATATTTGGGGCTTAAGAATTCTATACCAAACCATTTGAACTCCATCCCAACACCGTGCCGACCATCTTTGTCCTGTAGTTTCAAAACAAGCAGTTGAAAAGTGTGGGAGGAGATGCAAAAAATTGTATGGGACAAATGTATGGACGGACGGACTGACATGGCTAACTCTACTCGAATTGAGGACTTTAATATTCGTAATCTTTGTATAGCTAAAAAGTTACTCAATCAGGGTTACCGTTACCATAAACTTCGTAAAACCTTTGCAACATTTTATTATCGTAATCCTGATCTTCTTTCCAAATATAAATGTAATTTAAGGACGCTTCTGCGACAAGGACTATCACAACCTGACTTCTATGGTGATGTGATTTATAAACTTCGTAAGATTCTTGGTCATAATCACTTTCATACTATCTTTGTTAAACTTGTTAAAAAGTTTATCAAAAGAGGTTATGACCCTATCATTTTGCAACGTACTGCATGCTTGGTGGTGGACCCTTTTACAGTTCGCCACTATGCTTTCCTCTTTAATTGTACGATGACCGGACTGGCTGTGGGCCCTATGATGACGCCTACCTAAAGCCCATTGGGACGGTGGCGTTTGATGTTTGTCCATGATCTTTCCTGTCGTGCCCTTAATGGTGTCTTCTCTTACTGCTCTGGCTTCTGCCAAGTCATTGAGTACCTTCATTGTGGCTTTCTAGGCTATTGTTTTTTTGTATTATATTTACACGAGCATATTTGTGTTTTACTTATATTGCCTATTGATGCTGCCTTGTTGGTTAGAGATTAGATCATGGCGGGGATTTCTTTATTTACACTGTCCTGTTTTAATGGGATGACAGTAGGGTAAGTGTGAGGTTTGGTGCACCCTAGAACCGGTTTAAGCCCTCAGTGGCCTACTTTGCCACTGACCGTTCCAAGGCGGTAGCCCTATTGTCAACCTTTTTGTGTTTGTGATGTCGTTTGCATTTTTTTTTTATTACTTTTGCCTTTTCGTTTGTCTGTTTGCATGTTTGTTTTTGTATTTTGCGGTTGTCTGTCGTCCTTGAATGCTGCTTTCCCTGTCCGATATCTTTATCCTTGTTAACAATATGCGATCCAACGCTTTTGATGGATTTTTCGTGGAGTGATGGAGACGACCTCTGTGGAAGTGACCACTTCCCCATATTTCTTGAAAATATCGGCCCTCCACTTCTCGAAAAAATGCAACGATGGAAACTTCGCAAAGCTGATTGGACTACGTTTCAATCTCTTTGCGAGGAACAATTAAAGCCTTCCGTATTCGAGGATGTCGAAGACGCAACTGCTCTTTTTACCAAAACTCTTCACGATATAGCTGATCAAACCATTCCAAAAACCTCGGCAAATCCTAAACGCCCACATAAACCATGGTACGACGATGACTGCACAAAGGCAGTCAGCAATCGTAAAGCTGCATTAAATAATTTTAACTTCCGGCAAACTCAAACAAATTTAGATAACTTTAGAGTTTTTCGTGCGGAAGCCCGTCGTACTATTAAGGATAGCAAGAGGAAATCCTGGAGATCTTACGTCTCTAGGCTGAATTCTCGCTCATCTCTTAAGAAGACATGGGACATGGTCCGGAAAATAAGTGGTAAAGGTAATTCTAGTTCTGTAAATCATCTTAAAACAGATAATGGAGATATAACATCTGTCAAAGATATTACAAACACTTTGGCAGAAACTTTTTCAAAACATTCTTCTTCTAAAAATTGTCAACCAAATTTTCTGAAAAATAAGAAACAAAAAGAACAGAAGAAGCTGAACTTCAAGTCGGAAACTTGGAAAAATACAATAAACTATTCACTCTCAAAGAACTACTTCGAGAGTCCCTTAAAAAGGCTCATGATACATCGGCTGGTCCTGATGATATCCATTATCAATTACTAAAACATTTACCTGAATCCTGTCCCTCTACCCTTCTTGATATATTTAATAAGGTTTGGGTGACGGGAATCTTCCCCGATTCTTGGCGGGAAGCAATCATTATTCCAGTCCCCGAACCTGGAAAGGATCATACGGACCCAATAAATTATCGCCCAATCGCTTTAACGAGTTGTATATGTAAAACCATGGAACGAATGATTAATGAGAGACTTGTTTGATACCTAGAGTCCAACAAACTGATAACAAAGTATCAAAGTGGATTCCGGCGCCAACGAGGCACAACAGATAATCTCATACGATTTGAATCGTTTATTAGGGAAGCTTTCATAAAAAAAGAACATTAATTTTAGTCGCTGTATTTTTTGACTTGGAGAAAGCTTATGATACTGCATGGAAGTACGGTATTATGAAAGATCTACATGACATTGGTCTTAGAGGCCGATTACCCATTTTTATAGAGAAATTCTTAGATGATAGACAGTTTCGTGTCCGAATGGGTTCAACCCTCTCTGATATTCATGAACAGGAGATGGGTGTTCCACAGGGCAGCATACTATCTGTAACACTTTTTAATATAAAGATTAACAGTATAGTTATATCGCTATATGTTGTCGACTTTGTTATATGTTATCGTGCAAAAAACATGAATACTATCGAGAGACAATTACAACAATGTCTCAATAAACTTCAGACCTGGTCTGATGAAAATGGTTTTAAATTTTCTAAATCTAAAACTAATTGTATGCACTTTTGTCAACTTCGTAAACATCATGAAGACCCTCATCTAACACTGGATGGGTCACCAATACCAGTAGTGGATGAGACACAATTCCTTGGTCTTATTTTCGAACGTAAATTAACGTTTATACCACACCTTAAATACTTGAAGGCCAAATGCCTTAAAGCTCTTAATTTACTTAAAGTTGTTGCAAACACTAATTGGGGAGTAGATCGAAAAGTCCTCTTGCGACTTTACAGATCTCTTATCAGATCCAAGCTGGACTACGGCTCAATAGTATATGGATCGACTCGCAAGTCGTACTTGCAGATGCTCGACCCTATACATAATCAAGGATAACGACTCGCCTTAGGTGCCTTTCGTACATCACCAGCCGAAAGTCTATATGTTGAAGCCAATGAACCATCACTGTCTCGTAGACGAGACAAATTAGCTCTTCAATACGCCATTAAATTAAATTCTAACCCTTCAAACCCAACTTTCGATAATGTTTTTAATCCTAGTTGTGAACCTCTTTTTGATCGAAAACCGAAGGCCATTCGACCATTTGGTCTTCGTATTAAACCAAATTTAAGAGACACTGAAATCGACCTACATTTGATTGCCAAGTACAAAGTACCACAAATTCCACCGTGGACTTTGAAAACTACAACAATTATTTTTGATATTTGTAATAATAACAAATCCAGTACAGAACCTACTGTCTTCCAAAGCAAATTTAATGAAATTATATCGAAATACAGTGACTTTCAACATATCTACACAGATGGCTCTAAAGATGGAGATAAGGTAGCTGCAGCAGCTGTTGTTCACAAACACAGCATAAAGAGCCGCCTGCCTGACAAGGCCTCTATCTTTTCAGCTGAACTTAAGGCAATTGAACTTGCTATAAATTATATTCAGGAATCTGATGATGACCGTTTTGTAATCTTTTCTGATTCCCTTTCATCTCTTCAAGCACTGGGTAATATGAAACATGATAACCCAGTTGTGCTTCAACTTTTAGAAAAGTACAATTGTCTTGTAATTGATAATGTTATTATTTTCTGCTGGCTTCCAAGCCATGTAGGAATACGTGGTAATGATAGAGCTGATAGGTTTATATATATCTGATACCAAATTACCTTATACTGATTTTAAAAGTTGTTTTAACACATATATTCGTAACTCTTGGCAAGCCGCTTGGGATTTGTCAGTTAACAATAAACTCCATTCAGTTAAACCGTTACTCGGAGAATGGCGTTCTTCTAGTAGACCCATTCGTCGAGAGGAAGTTGTCCTAACCCGGTGCAGGATAGGGCATACACGTTATACTCATTCATATTTATTACAAGGTGAGCAATTACCAGAACGTATACCCTGCTTTGCACCGTTAACGGTCAAACACATATTGCTGGAATGTGTAGTCTTTGATCCTATGCGTCAAAGGTACTATATTGTTAATACTATGACCGAGTTATTTAATACTATAGATTTAAGTCTAGTTTTAGATTTCCTGAAGGAAGTCAGACTATATAAATCCTTATATTATGTTCTTGTATATATTTACTTTTTTGTATACCCCTTTTCGGGCATTTGTTGATTTACATATATAGTTTATATTACTACCATATCATCCCTTATTTTTTAATAGTTTTACCTGATATATTTACATTAATTTTTAATTAATCCTTCATTTCTTCATCTTTTATCAGTTTTGCGCACAATATGACCTATTTATGTGTCGACGTGCCGTAAAACACCATTCATTCATTCATTCATTCTGCTGGCTTCCAAGCCATGTAGGAATACGTGGTAATGATAGAGCTGATAGTGCTGCTAAGGCAGCATTATATTTACACATATCTAATACCAAATTACCTTATACTGATTTTAAAAGTTGTATTAACACATATATTCGTAACTCTTGGCAAACTGCTTGGGATTTGTCAGTTAACAATAAACTCCATTCAATTAAACCGTTACTCGGAGAATGGCGTTCTTCTAGTAGACCAATTCGTCGAGAGGAAGTTATCCTAGCCCGGTACAGGATAGGGCATACACGTTATACTCATTCATATTTATTACAAGGTGAGCAATTACCAGAATGTATACCCTGCTTTGCACCGTTAACGGTCAAACACATCTTATTGGAATGTGTAGACTTTGATCCTATGCGTCAAAGGTACTACATTGTTAATACTATGAAAGAGTTATTTGATACTGTAGATTTTAGTCTTGTTTTAGATTTCCTAAAAGAGATCAGTCTATATAAATCATTATAATGTGTTTTTATATATATTTACTTGTTTATATACCCGTTGACGGGCATTCGTTGATTTACATACATAGTTTATATTACACCTTATCATCCCTCATTTTTTAATAGTTTTATCTTTATATATTTAATTAACTTTTAATTAATAATTCATTTCTTCGTTTTTCATCAATTTTTGCGCACAATATGACCTATTTATGTGTCGACTTGCCGTAAAACACCATTCATTCATTCATTCATTCATTCTGATTTATATAGGAAATACTGGGAATAGAAAAGCTATATCTACTCGTTTGCTCTACTGGGAAATATCTATTTATTTCCCAGTACGGAACATTGCTCGGCCTTTTCCGTCGGTGGCGGAAATCATCAACTACTCTAGATTTTAGTCTTGTTTTAGATTTCCTGAAAGAGATTAGACTATATAAATCATTATAATGTGTTCTTGTGTTTTTATATATATTTACTTGTTTATATGCCCGTTGACGGGCATTTGTTGATTTACATACATAGTTTATATTACACCTTATCATCCGTTATTTTTTTTAATAGTTTATCTTTATATATTTACACTAATTTTTAAATAATACTTCATTTTTCATCAATTTTTGCGCACACTTATGACCTATTTATGTGTCGACGTGCCGTAAAACACCATTCATTCATTCATTCTACGTCATCGGCATCAAATACGGTAATAATTGAATAACGGTGTCATATTGAGATACACGGCATGTGAAATGATTTATTATTTAAAACTCTGAAGTCTTCCCCTGGTTGGGGTTGGAGGTGGTGGGTGGTGGGTGAAGGGTAACAGGGGGTCAATTGTTTTTTTAATTATGTCTGAAATGAACATTTTCATGAAGGGATTACTGTGGGGCTGGGTGTGTGAGGGAGTTCTGGTGGGGGTGGTGGGTGAGAGGTAAATTCAGTGAAATATCTATTTTTCTTTCTCAATAAAATCTATTGATTTTGGGAATATCAGTATAATTGCTCCAGGGTCACCATGGGACTCGGAATAGGGGTCAAAAGTTGAAATACACAAATACCCTACAGATTATTTATTCATTTACAGTGTCCTACATGTATACAGAAAGCATAAATAATACTATTTCTGATCTGAGTATCAAAGAATGATGAAAACAAATGTGAATAAAACGTGGGTATTTTGCGATGGCGCGCTGTTGAATTAGTTGTTGTTGAATTTTACAATAATCAATTTTTTAAGTTGAAATTAATGTTATTTCATACCCCAGCCAACCCCATTTTCTATTCTTGAAAGTTAATACTCGGACCACATATTGAAGATTATGGTTTCCACTATAGACATATACAGAATGCTTTACAGTATTGCGATTTGGTAGGAGAGATGATAATAATAAGTTTCTTTTCTTTTTGGAGGTTGAAAGTGTTGCTTGGCAGATAAAGGTCTGGGAGTAAGGAGGAAATAAAGGTAATGATTATTTATAGGACTGATATTTATTCTTTAAATCTGGACTAGGACTGGCGATTTGCAAGTGAGACTGATTTCAGATGAAATGTGCATAATTATATGCATAAAATTAACCCTCATGTAAGTTTCAATTTAATAATTGTTTATGTAAATCTTTGATCTAAAACTAGACTACTGTACTGTTTGTTGTTGCTAAATCATCGAAAATTATTTAATTGGCAATTATATTAACAGTAGTCAAACCTGGCTGCTTAAAGTAGGTGACTGCTTAATACAGGTCAGGTTAAGTTGAATATAAGCTAAAGGGAATATAAATATATGGCTGTTTAAGGCAGGTGGCTGCTTAATAAAGGTTACAACTAACACAGGTTTCACAGTATTTCGATTACAAAAGCCGAATTTATAAGAAGCTTATAAAGTATGATATGAATTAGTATTTGTGATTTTACAAGGATGTCTAGGTAAGTCATTTTCAATGCTACAGATCTTTAGACCTACATTATTAGTGCACATGTGCCTAAAATATAAAACTGAAAGGTATTATGATGGTTTTGTTCGCATTTGAATTGACAGCTGTTATTGTTCTAGATTGCCTCTCAAATTCCTTTAATGTTATGAATTTTATAATTGTTTAAAATTACCTCTTTTAAATATTTCGGACCATTTTTGTCAGCCTCCATGTTTCTATACATTGGTGCAGTTATCAACTATTCAATGAACCGTACATAAGGTTTGAATAGTCAGTGCACCTTTGGTTTATTCAAAGAGTTACAGGATTGAAGTTTTAGTCTGATTCAATGTCTAATGTTATGATTTCCTATTGTAGATTGTTGATCAACTCCATACCGTCAAGGGCATTCTTGATAGCCTCAATGAAAATGATGTCTATGGGAGCTTGTTTATTATGGACCACGACAAAGACCGTGCAGTTGAAGGGATTTTAAAATTTACGCGCAAAGTTTGTGCATCTAGAAGAGCATGCGAGATAAAGATAGATCTTGCTGTAAGTGAACTTAAAAAACTCAAAAGAGAGAATAACTCCCTGAAAAGGAAATACGAAATGGAGAGGCAGGAAGACTGCGAGAGGAAAGAAAAAATCGTCGTTTGAGAAACCGAATGGGGGAAATAGAAGTAGAAGATATGTGGATGGTAGTGGAAGTGAATGAAAGTGGGTGGGTGGGTGGGTGGATGGGTGGATGGATGGATGGATGGATGGATTAGAGGACCATGAGCTGATGCTACATGTAATACATAAAAGCTCTGTGAATGAATGAATGAATGAATGGAATGGAATGGAATGGAATGGAATGGAATGGAATGGAATGGAATGGAATGGAATGGAATTGAATTGAATTGAAACGAAACGAAACGAAACGAAACGAAACGAAACGGAACGGAACGGAACGGAACGGAATGAATGAATGAATGAATGGTGTTTTACGACACGTCGACACATAAAAAGGTCATAGTGTGCGCAAAAACTGACGAAAGATGAAGAAATGAAGGATTAATTAAAAATTAATGTCCATATATCAAGATAAAACTATTAAAAAATAAGGGATGATATAGTAGTAATATAAACTATTTATGTAAATCAACAAATGCCCGAAAACGGGTATATAAAAAAGTAAATATCTACAAGAACATATTATAATGATTTATATAGTCTGACTTCCTTCAGGAAATCTAAAACTAGACTAAAATCTATAGTATTAAATAACTCGGTCATAGTATTAACATTGTAGTACCTTTGACGCATATGATCAAAGTCTACACATTCCAGCAATATGTGTTTGACCGTTAACGGTGCAAAGCAGGGAAAACATTCTGGTAATTGCTCACCTTGTAATACATATGAATGAGTATAACGTGTATGGAAAGCTCTGTGCCTTGTGGTTTCAGAAGAAGATTTTTGAAAGTATTTACCTATATAAGTCTATGAAAAACCTGCAAAATCCCAATTTACAAACTTTGGACCCCCAGGGCAAAATCATTTTTGACCCCCGGAACTTCATTTCAACAAAATTGACAGTCGAGGCATTCGTGATCATTTGAAAACAAAACTGTCAAAATCTGTCCAGCGGATCTTGAGAAGAAGAATTTTTAAGGTTTCGACAATATATGCCAATGGCGGCCATCTTAGATGTCGCGCTGACGTGATTTTAACAAATCTAAAAACCATTTAACTACATATCATCCACGTGAAGTTTGGGGGTGAGGGGCGAGGCGGATAGAGACCGGGTGATGTATGAATGAATGAATGAATGGTGTTTTACGGCACGTCGACAAATAAATAGGTCATATTGTGCGCAAAAACTGACGAAAGATGAAGAAATGAAGAATTATTAAAAATTAATGTAAATATATCAAGATAAAACTATTAAAAAATAAGGGATGATATGGTAGTAATATAAACTATAGATGTAAATCAACAAATGCCCGGGTATATAAAAAAGTAAATATATACAAGTACATATTATAATGATTTAAGTAGTCTGACTTCCTTCAGGAAATCTAAAACAAGACTAAAATCTATAGTATTAAATAACTCGGTCATAGTATTAACATTGTAGTACCTTTGACGCATAAGATCAAAGTCTACACATTCCAGCAATATGTGTTTGACCGTTAACGGCGCAAAGCAGGGTATACATTCTGGTAATTGCTCACCTTGTTATAAATATGAATGAGTATAACGTGTATGCCCTATTCTGCACCGGGCTAGGACAACTTCCTCTCGACGAATGGGTCTACTAGAAGAACGACATTCTCCTAGTAGCGGTTTAATTGAATGGAGTTTATTGTTAACTGACAAATCCCAAGCGGTTTGCCAAGAGTTACGAATATATGTGTTAATACAACTTTTAAAATCAGTATAAGGTAATTTGGTATTAGATATTTGTAGATCTAATGCTGCTGCAGCATTATCAGCTCTATCATTACCACGTATTCCTACATGGCTTGGAAGCCAGCAGAAAATAATAACATTATCAGTTATAAGAGAATTGTACTTTTCTAAAAGTTGAAGCACAACTGGGTTATCATGTTTCATATTACCCAGTGCTTGAAGAGATGAAAGGGAATCAGAAAAGATTACAAAATGGTCATCATCAGATTCCTGAATATAGTTTAAGGCAAGTTCAATTGCCTTAAGTTCAGCTGAAAAGATACAGGCCTTGTCAGGCAGGCGGCTCTTTATGCTGTGTTTGTGAACAACAGCTGCTGCAGCTACCTTATCTCCATCTTTAGAACCATCTGTGTATATATGTTGAAAATTACTGTATTTCGATTTAATTTCATTAAATTTGCTTTGAAACACAGTGGGGTCTGTATTGGAATTGTTACTATTACAAAGATCGAAAAAAATTGTTGGTGTTTCCAAAGTCCAGGGTAGAATTTGTGGTACTTTGTACTTGGCAATTAAATTAGGTCGATTTCAGTGTCTCTCAATTTTGGTTTAATACGAAGACCAAATGATTGAATGGCATTCGGATTTCGATCAAAAAGAGGTTCATAACTTGGATTAAAAATATTATCGAAAATTGGGTTTGAAGGGTTTGACTTTAATTTAATGGCGTATTGAAGGGCTAATTTGTCCCGTCTATGAGACATTGACGGTTCATTAGCTTGAACATATAGACTTTCAGCTGGTGATGTACGAAAGGCACCTAAGGCGAGTCGTAATCCTTGATTATGTATAGGATCGAGCATATGCAAGTACGACTTGCGAGTCGATCCATATACTATCGAGCCGTAGTTCAGCATGGATCTGATAAGAGATCTGTAAAGTCGCAAGAGGACTTTACGATCTGCTCCCCAGTTAGTGTTTGCAACAACTTTAAGTAAATTAAGAGCTTTAAGGCACTTGGCCTTCAAGTATTTAATGTGTGGTATAAATGTTAATTTACGCTCGAAAAGAAGACCAAGGAATTTTGTCTCATCCACTACTGGTATTTGTGTGCCATCCAGTGTTAGATGAGGGTCTTCATGATGTTTACGTAGTTGACAAAAATGCATACAATTAGTTTTAGATTTAGAAAATTTAAAACCATTTTCATCAGACCAGGTCTGAAGTTTATTGAGACATTGTTGAAGTTGTCTCTCAATAGTGTTCTTGTTTTTTGCACGATAACATATAACAAAGTCGTCAACATATAGAGAGCAATCAACACCAGGATTGATACATTTAACAATGCTGTTAATTTTTATACTAAAAAGATTAACAGAGAGTATGCTGCCCTGTGGCACACCCATCTCCTGTTCATGGATGTCAGAGAGGGTTGAACCCATTCGGACACAAAACTGTCTGTCCTCTAAGAAATTCTCTATGAAATAGGTAATCGGCCTCTAAGACCAAGGTCATGAAGGACAATCATAATACCATACTTCCATTCTGTATCATAAGCTTTCTCCAAGTCAAAAAATACAGCGACTAGATGTTCTTTTTTTTATGAAAGCTTCCCTAATAAACGATTCAAATCGTATGAGATTGTCTGTTGTGCCTCGTTGGCGCCGGAATCCACTTTGATACTTTGTTATCAGTTTGTTGGACTCCAGGTACCAAACGAGTCTCTCATTAATCATTCGTTCCATGGTTTTACATATACAACTCGTTAAAGTGATTGGGCGATAATTTATTTCCAGGTTTGAGGACTGGAATAACGATTGCTTTTGGTCATCGTCGTACCATGGTTTATGTGGGCGTTTAGGATTTGCCGAGGTTTTTGGAATAGTTTGTTCAGCTATATCGTGAAGAGTTTTGGTAAAAAGAGCAGTTGCGTCTTCGACATTATCGAAAACGGAAGGCTTTAATTGTTCCTCGCAAAGAGATTGAAACATAGTCCAATCAGCCTTGCGTAGTTTCCATCGTTGCGTTTTTTTCGAGAAGTGGAGGGCCGATATTTTCAAGAAATATGGGGAAGTGGTCACTTCCACAGAGGTCGTCTCCAACACTCCACGAAAAATCCATCAAAAGCGTTGGATCGCATATTGTTAAATCAATGGAAGAATGAAAGCCTGTAGCAGGATGTAAATAAGTATGTGACTTATTATTAAAAAGACACAAATTGTTTTTGGCTAAGAAATCTTCAATTTTCTTGCCTTTATCGTTTATATCTTTACAACCCCAGATGTAGTTGTGTGCATTAAAATCGCCCAAGAGCATAAAAGGTGATGGCAATTGTGCAACTAGGTGATTTAGGTCTTTAGGGTCTAGTGAAGAACTAGACGATATCGAAACTCCACCAGTCGCCTTGTCCCCGGTATCACAAATATGATTGTATAGTGAATATTGTTTAAAATATATCTTATCACTTGTTTTCAAGAATGTTTCTTGAAGACAAAGGGCAATAGGATTATGTTCATTTAAAATTAAGCTGATTTCATCATAGTTTGGTTTCAAACCTCGACAATTCCATTGAATGATCTTATTAGTTTTACCCATTATTTAGCGCTAAGGCGACTTTTAATTTTATTTTTATTTTTGGCCTTAGATTTAGGAAGGGTGTTGATGTCGTTTGCATTTATTATTGCTTTTGCCTTCTCGTTTGTCTGTTTGCGTGTTTGTTTCTGTGTTTTGTGGTTTACTGTCCACCTTGAATGCTACTTTCCCTGTACGATCTTTTTATATTTCTTCAGGAGACTCAAGCAGCGACATCTCCACTGATGTATCCTCCTCCCTGGAAGAAGTCGGCTGAAGTGGCACTGCAACGAGCTTTTCATGAGAGGATGGAAGTGGCAGTGCAGCTACAGGCTTTCCAACCGAAGAAATAGACTTCACGACTGGGGAACTACTAGACTTCAAAGTCGTAGAAGAACTCGCTTTCCAATTCTGAGAATTTGACGTGCTCTTGACATTGCCAGAGCTTGTCGATTTTGTGTTTGATTTAAATGAAAAAGTTGGATTAGGTGGAAAGTTTAATCTTGGTTTGTTAAGTTGTATTTGTTGACTTTTGTTTGGATTTGATATTGAGGAAGTATTCTTTGTATTTTGAATTTCTGGCTGTGGTTCGTATTGCGTACTTGCATCCCTGCATTCTGTGTGTGTTGCTTTTGTTTTGAGAATAGATGCGTAAGAGGTCGGACTTGAAATTTTAAATTTTTCTTCAATCAATTTTCGTGCTTCTGGAAAGGGAATGTTTTGTGTATATTTAACTGTTATGATTTCTTTTTTGAATTTTTCACATAATTTTGAATTTGCGTGGTGTCCTAGACCGCAGTTGATACATTTGAGGGCGTTAGGACAGTCTGGTTCATTATGCTTGAATGCAGACTCGCCACATTTACCACAAAGTTCTTCTTTAGTACACCTGGATTTGTGGTGCCCAAAGGCTTGGCAATTGTAGCAACGTAACGGGTTTGGGATGTAGGCGTCAACATGTAATTGCAGATATGCCACCTTTATTGTTTTTGGTAAGACGGGTGTTGCAAATGTGAGTACGATAGTATTTGTATTAATAATTTGATCATTCCTCTTTATGGTTATTCGGCGAGCCGCAGTTACCAATTGTGGAGCAAGCTCGTGAATAATTTCGTCTTCAGGTACTCCGGAGAGATCCGGGCACCTGATGACGCCTTTGGAGAAATTCATCGAGGTGCGAGCGTAACATTTAACTTTGGTGTTTAAAATTTGTCTAATTGCTAACAAATTGTCAGAATGAGATTTCTTTTCAGTTTCAATAAGTAGAGTTTTGTTTTTTAATTTTTGTATTTGTTTGACATGTCCAGCGATGGATTGGATAGTTTTCTGGATGACAAAAGGTGACATATCTGTAACAGGTCTTTCCCCGTCTTCCGATTCGATGATCAGAAAACGAGGAAAGGACTGGTTGATCACTGGTTCCTCAGTATCAGATTCATGCTCTGTTTTTTTGCGTTTAAGAGTAGAATGTGAAGAATTCACCCTCTACGCTTCTCACCCACCACGGAGTCCAACAAGGGGGCATTTGCTGTGGATATCCAACAGTCAAAATGCCAAGAATACGTAGAAGGTATACTCATATAAAGCTAACGCATCAGACCCGCCATACGACCCAGCGGACATAACCCCTTTACTAAAAAGTCAAAGGGCCGCACTTATATTCCGCTTAAAAAGTGGCACGAGTACAGCCATATAGCGTTTTGAAATACATGATTAGCCCGTACGCCACCGCCATAAAAGACCCTATATCTATATAATGTTTAAAGTAGAACAATATAAAAAGTCAGTAAGATACAGTGTACTGGTACTGTCTGAATAATAAGGTCGTCGGATCTCTAATAGCTAGCGTGACAAACCGATTGATCAGATCGGGCCAAATCTGACCGCCCGTCTAGTTGAAGTCCGGATCAAAGTGGTGTGTTGCAACGTGGAGATAACTACCAGATCTCCACGCCACTCAACCACCAGGACTCCCTTCTCCAACGACACGGGTCGCCACCCACGGTCAACAGGTGGGTTATATTTCGGGGGGGGGTCCTACCCCTCTGCTAAGTAACGAGCAGTCGGTTGATTCTTATCACCCCACCACCGACTGGGGGGGTGGGGGTGGGGGCGGGGAAATCCTAAACCAAAATCATAGATATATACAACAGCTTACACGCAAACCTTAATCTGGCCTATTGTACGTACTAGTCGGGAGAGGGAAATGGGAGTGAGGGGAGCGTGGGGAGGGGACAACATAGGTATATGTGTAAGAATTTACCAAAACAACACAGAAATATGTAAAAAAAAAGGTGGGGTGGAAGGCGGCAGTGGGGGAAGGCATGGGAGTTGGCAGTGAGGGCAACATAGCTATATGTATAAGAATGGACCAAAGCAACAGAAATATGTAGAAAAAAACGGGTTGTGGGGGTGAGTGGGTGGTGTGGGGTGGGGGAGGTAGGGGTGAGAGAAATCAGAGGGAGCCCATGCGCCAATGCCCCAATATGGGTGAAGTATGAATAAAATGCATAATGCTATTAGAAATCGCTAAACCAAATTATAGATATATACAACAGGTTACACGCACACCTTAATCTGGCTTTATTGCACATTTTATTGGTCATTTATCACAAATTGGGTTCCATGGAAACACATAATTTACTGAAGACAAAATTACTTATGCAACCCTGTACAACATACTATAAGGAAACCAAATCATAAATTTAGTTGAGCTAGGACAAGAAATGTAACACATATAGACCTGTAAACACAGATTACACGCAAATATTGGGTTCAATTGGAGCCCATGAGTTACAGGAACCACAATTTCTTGCAGCCCTTAAGGTAATGCTTTAAGGAAGCTAGTGGCCAATTTTGGTTGTGCTAGGATAATGAATGATTGAATGGTGTTTTACGGCACGTCGACACATAAATAGGTCATATTGTGCGCGTCAAACTGACGAAATATGAAGAAATGAAGGATTAATTAAAAATTAATGTAAATATATCAAGATAAAACTATTTAAAAATAAGGGATGATATGGTAGTAATATAAACTATATAATGTAAATCAACGAATGCCCGAAAACGGGTATATAAAAAAGTAATAATATATGCAAGATCATATTATAATGATTTATATAGCCTGACTTCCTTCAGGAAATCTAAAACTAGACTAAAATCTATAGTATTAAATAACTCGGTCATAGTATTAACATTGTAGTACTTTTGACGCATAGGATCAAAGTCTACACATTCCAGCAATATGTGTTTGACTGTTAACGGTGCAAAGCAGGGTAATCATTCTGGTAATTGCTCACATTGTAATAAATATGAATGAGTATAACGTGTATGCCATATCCTGCACCGGGTTAGGACAACTTCCTCTCGACGAATGGGTCTACTAGAAGAACGCCAATTTCCGAGTAACGGTTTAATTGAATGGAGTTTATTGTTAACTGACAAATCCCAAGCGGCTTGCCAAGAGTTGTGAATATATGTGTTAATACAACTTTTAAAATCAGTATAAGGTAATTTGGTATCAGATATATGTAAACCTAATGCTGCTTTAGCAGCACTATCAGCTCTATCATTACCACGTATTCCTACATGGCTTGGAAGCCAGCAGAAAATAATAACATTATCAGTTATAAGAGAAGTGTACTTTTTTAAAAGTTGAAGCACAACTGGGTTATCGTTTCATATTACCCAGTGCTTGAAGAGATGAAAGGGAATCAGAAAAGATTACAAAATGGTCATCATCAGATTCCTGAAAATAATTTAAGGCAATTCAATTGCCTTAAGTTCAGCTGAAAAGATACAGGCCTTGTCAGGCAGGCGGCTCTTTATGCTGTGTTGGTGAAAAACAGCTGCTGCAGCTACCTTATCTCCATCTTTAGAGCCATCTGTGTATATATGTTGAAAGTTACTGTATTTCGATTTAATTTCATTAAATTTGCTTTGAAAGACAGTAGGGTCTTGTTACTGGATTTGTTACTATTACAAAGGTCGAAAATAATTGTTGGTGTTTCCAAAGTCCACGGTGGAATTTGTGGTACTTTGTACTTGGCAATCAAATTTAGTTCGATTTCAGTGTCTCTCAATTTTGGTTTAATACGAAGACCAAATGGACGGATGGCCTTCGGTTTTCGATCAAAAAGAGGTTCACAACTAGGATTAAAGACATTATCGAAAGTTGGGTTTGAAGGGCTAGATTTTAATTTAATGGCATATTGAAGGGCTAACTTGTCCTGTCTATGAGACAGTGATGGTTCATTAGCTTGAACATATAGACTTTCGGCTGGTGATGTACGAAAGGCACCTAAGGCGAGTCGTAATCCTTGATTATGTATAGGGTCGAGCATCTGCAAGTATGACTTGCGAGTCGATCCATATACTATTGAGCCGTAGTCCAGCTTGGATCTGATAAGATATCTGTAAAGTCGCAACAGGACTTTACGATCTGCTCCCCAGTTAGTGTTTGCAACAACTTTGAGTCAATTAAGAGCTTTAAGGCATTTGGCCTTAAAGTATTTAAGGTGTGGTATCAACGTTAATTTACGGTCGAAAATAAGACCAAGGACTTTTATCTCATCCACTTCTGGTATTGATGACCCATCCAGTGTTAGATGAGGGTCTTCATGATGTTTACGAAGTTGACAAAAGTGCATACAATTAGTTTTAGACTTAGAAAATTTAAAACCATTTTCATCAGACAAGGTCTGAAGTTTATTCAGACATTGTTGTAATTGTCTCTCGATAGTATTCATGTTTTTTGTACGATAACATATAACAAAGTCGTCAACGTATAGCGAACAATCCACAACTGGATTGATGCATTTTACTATACTGTTACTCTTTATATTAAAAAGTGTGACAGAGAGTATACTGCCCTGTGGAACACCCATCTCCTGTTCATGAATATCAGAGAGGGTTGAACCCATTCGGACACGAAATTGTCTATCATCTAAGAATTTCTCTATAAAAATGGGTAATCGGCCTCTAAGACCAAGGTCATGAAGATCATTCATAATACCGTACTTCCATGCAGTATCATAAGCTTTCTCCAAGTCAAAAAATACAACGACTAGATGTTCTTTTTTTATGAAACCTTCGCTAATAAATGATTCAAATCGAATGAGATTGTCTGTTGTGCCTCGTTGGCGCCGGAGTCCACTTTGATACTTTGTTATCAGCTTGTTGGACTCCAGGTACCAAACGAGTCTCTCATTAATCATTCGTTCCATGGTTTTACATATACAACTCGTTAAAGCGATTGGGCGATAATTTATTTCCAGGTTTGAGGACTGGAATAACGATTGCTTTTGGTCATCGTCGTACCATGGTTTATGTGGGCGTTTAGGATTTGCCGAGGTTTTTGGAATAGTTTGTTCAGCTATATCGTGAAGAGTTTTGGTAAAAAGAGCAGTTGCGTCTTTGACATCCTCGGAAACGGAAGGCTTCAATTGTTCCTCGCAAAGAGATTGAAACGTAGTCCAATCAGCCTTGCGAAGTTTCCATCGTTGCGTTTTTTCGAGAAGTGGAGGGCCGATATTTTCAAGAAATATGGGGAAGTGGTCACTTACACAGAGGTCGTCTCCAACACTTCACGAAAAATCCATTATAAGCGTTGGATCGCATATTGTTAAATCAATGGAAGAATGAGAGCCTGTAGCAGGATGTAAGTAAGTATGTTACTTATTATTAAAAAGACACAAATTGTTTTTGGCTAAGAAATCCTCAATTTTCTTGCCTTTATCGTTTATATCTTTACAACCCTTGATGTAGTTGTGTTCATTAAAATCGCCCAAGAGTATAAAAGGTGATGGCAATTGTGCAACTAGGTGATTTAGATCTTTAGGGTCTAGTGAAGAACTGGTGGTAAATATAAGGAACGTATTGTTATGACTCTGTGCATAGTAACACTGACCGCAATAGCTTGCAAATTTGTTTTCAACGCAACAGGTCTGTGAGGAATGTTTCGATTAACAATTATCGAAACTCCACCAGTGGCCTTGTCCCCGGTATCACACATATGATTGTATAGTGAGTATTGTTTAAAAGATACCTTATCACTTGTCTTCAAGAATGTTTCTTGAAGACAAAAGGCAATAGGGTTGTGTTCATTTAAAATTAAGCTGATTTCATCATAATTTGGTTTCAAACCTCGACAATTCCATTGAATGATCTTATTAGTTTTACCCATTATTTAGCGCTAAGGCGATTTTTAATTTTGTTTTTATTTTTGGCCTTAGATTTAGGAGAGGTCTTAGGAGACTCAAGCAGCGACATCTCCACTGATGGATCCTCCTCCCCGGAAGAAGTCAGCTGAAGTGGCACCTCAACTAACCTTTCATGAGAGGATGGAAGTGGCAGTGTAGCTGCCGGCTCTGAAATGTCCAAAAGCTGTTCGAATTTGTTATGCAGCTCAATAGGGCCATTAGACACCTTTGGCTGCTCCTTGTGCACCCCAGTTGGAGAAGCACTAGGCTTTCCAACTTCCTTAGTTGGAGCATCACTAGGCTTTCCAACTTCTTTAGCCGGAGCAGCACTAGGCCTTCCAACCGCGGATGCATTAGGCTTCGAGACTGGGGAACTTCTAGACTTCACAGTCTTAGAAGAACCCTCTTTCCAATTCTGAGAAATTGACATGCTCTTGACATTGCCAGAGCCTGCCGGTTTTGTGTTTGATTTAAATGTAAAAGTTTGATTAGGTGAAAAGTTTAATTTTGGTTTGTTAAGTTGTGTTTGTTGACTTTTGTTTGGATTTGATACTGAGGAAGTATTCTTTGTATTTTGAATTTCTGGCTGTGGTTCGTATTGCGTATTTGCATCCCTGCATTCTGTGTGTGTTGCTGTTGTTTTGAGAATAGATGCGTAAGAGGTCGGACTTGAAATTTTATATTTTTCTTCAATTAATTTTCTTGCTTCTGGAAAGGGAATGTTTTGTGTATATTTAACAGTTATGATTTCTTTTTCTTTTTTAAATTTTTCACATAATTTTGAATTTGCGTGATGTCCCAGACCGCAGTTGGTACATTTGAGGTCGTTAGGACAATCTGATTCGTTATGTTTGAGTGCGGAGTCGCCACATTTACCACAATGTTCTTCTTTAGTACACCTGGAGTTGTGGTGCCCAAAGGCTTGGCAGTTGTAGCAACGTAACGGGTTTGGAATGTAGGCGTCAACATGCAATTGCAGATATGCCACCTTTATTGTTTTTGATAAGACGGGTGTTGCAAATGTGAGTATGATAGTATTTGTACTAATAATGTTGTCATTCCTTTTGATGGTTATTCGGCGGGCTGCAGTTACCAACTGTGGCGCAAGCTCGCGAATAATTTCGTCTTCAGGTACTCCGGAGAGATCCGGGCACCTGATGACGCCTTTGGAGATATTCATAGAAGTGTGAGCGTAACATTTGACTTTTGTGTTTAACATTTTTGTAATTGTAAGTAAATTATCGGAGTAAGATTTTTTGTTTGTTTCAATAAGAATTGTTTTGTTTTTTAATTTTTTAATTTGTTTTACATGTCCAGCAATGGAATGGACAGTTTTATCGATCACGAAAGGTGACATATCTGTAATAGGTGGTTCCCCGTTTTCCGATTCGATAATGAGAAAACGAGGGAAAGATTGATTGATTACTGATTCCTCAGTATCAGATTCATTATCTGTTTTTTTCCGTTTATTAGTAGTTTGTGCGTTTTGTGATGCCATGATGTGGCGTTAATAATTCATCTTCCACGCTTGTAACCCACCTCGGAGTCCAACAAGGGGACATTTGCTGTGGATATCCAACAGCAAAATGCCAAGAATACGTAGAAGGTATACTCATATAAAGCTAACGCATCAGACCCCCCATACCACCCAGCGCACATAACCCCTTAACTAAAAAGTTAAAGAGCCGCACTTATGTTCCGCTTAAAAAGTGGCACGAGTATAGCCATATAGCGTTTTGAAATACATGATTAGCCCGTGCGCCACCGCCATAAAAGACCCTATTTATATAATGTTTAAAGTAGAACAATATAAAAAGTGAGTAAGATACAGTGTACTGGTACTGTCTGAATAAGAAGGTCGGATCTCTTATAGCTGGCGTGACAAACCGATTGATCAGATCGGGCCAAATCTGACCGCCCGTCTAGTTGAAGTCCGGACCAAAGTGGTGTGTTGCAACGTGGAGATAACTACCAGATCTCCACGCCACTCAACCACCAGGACTCCCTTCTCCAACGGCACGGGTCGCCACCCACGGTCAACAGGTGGGTTACATTTCGGGGGAGGGGGGGGGGGGTTCTACCCCTCTGCTAAGTAACGAGCAGTCGGTTGATTCTTAACACCCCACCACCGACTGGTTGGGAGGGGTGGGGGGGGGGGGGGTATATAAAAAAGTAAATATATACAAGAACATATTATAATGATTTATATTTCTTTATAATGATTTATATAGTCTGACTTGCTTCAGGAAATCTAAAACTAGACTAAAATCTATAGTATTAAATAACTCGGTCATAGTATTAACATTGTAGTAACTTTGACGCATAGGATCAAAGTCTACACATTCCAGCAATATGTGTTTGACCGTTAACGGTGTATAGCAGGGTATACATTCTGGTAATTGCTCACCTTGTAATAAATATGAATGAGTATAACGTGTATGCCCTATCCTGCACCGGGCTAGGACAATTTCCTCTCGACAAATGGGTCTACTAGAAGAGCGCCATTCTCCGAGTAACGGTTTAATTGAATGGAGTTTATTGTTAACTGACAAATCCCAAGCGGCTTGCAAAGAGTTACGAATATATGTGTTCATACAACTTTTAAAATCAGTATAAGGTAATTTAGTATTAGATATATGTAAACCTAATGCTGCCTTAGCAGCACTATCAGCTCTATCATTACCACGTACTCCTACATGGCTTGGAAGCCTGCAGAAAATAATAACATTATCAATTATAAGAGAATTGTACTTTTCTAAAAGTTGAAGCTCAACTGGGTTATCATGTTTCATATTACCCAGTGCTTGAAGAGATGAAAGGGAATCAGAAAAAATTACAAAATGGTCATCATCGGATTCCTGAATATAATTTAAGGCAAGTTAAATTGCCTTAAGCTCAGCGGAAAAGATAGAGGCCTTGTCAGGCAGGCGGCTCTTTATGCTGAGTGTGTGAACAACAGCTGCTGCAGCTACCTTATCTCCATCTTTAGAACCATCTGTTAAATTTAAATAAAGGCTTGTCTTTTGGGAAATCTTACTGGAAATTTAATGATAAATTACTGGAAGATGAAGAATTTTTAGGTGTTTTTGAATATTATTGGAAAATATTGGAACAGATTCTATCACTTTAGAATGGTGGGATGTAATGAAGATTAAAATTAAAGAGTTTTGCATTGAATATAGTAGAGATAAAAATAAAGAATTATATGGTGAATATAAAAAATTTACCAAAATTTAAATTTATCCCCTGATAAAGTTCATACCAAACAACAAATTAAAAATATTTCTTTCCAATTTGCCACAACAAAGTCAGTTAGATAATATCTTATTAAAAAGTAGAATTTCTGAAGATAACATTTTACAGTCTAAAGGAAATGTTGCCAAATAAATTCCCTGGAAGTGACGGATTAACAAGATGCTGTTATTTGAAATTCTTTCACCTATTTGGTGATATTTTAGAATCCATTTATGAAATTGTTTATGACTTTGGAGAAATGTCTGAATCGCAAAAAATATCATATATTACGCTTATTTGTAAGGACTCCACAAATTCGGAGGACATGAAGTTTTATAGACCAATATCTTTGTCAAACATTGATAGAAAAAATCTTTCAAAAATTATTTCTAAGCGTTTGGGTAATGTTTTATGCAAAATAATCGGCATTAGTCAAACCTGCTCTGTTAAAGGCAGAACAATTTTTGATAATTCCCATTTATTGCGTAATGTATTTGATTATATCGAACAAAAGAACATAACAGACGCTTTTATTAACATGGATCAGGAAAAAGCGTTCGATAAATTATCATGGTCGTATTTATAGGACACATTAAAAGCATTTGGCTTTGTCGATGGTTTCATTCGTTGGATAAGTTTTATATAATAATATGAAATCATCTGTAATGGTCAATAATCATATTTCGGAAACTTTAGATATCGAAAGAGGGGTGAGACAAGGGTGTTCATTGTCTCCTATTTTGTATATAATATGTTACGAACCTTTAGCAAAAAAAGCTCAAGATGACACTTCTATAAAGGGTATCAAATTATCAGGGTCCGATTTTGAAGTTAAAATGTCTTTATAGGCAGATGGCAATACAGGAATTTTGACTGATGATGTTTCAATTAAAATTAAAAAGTATTTTCATTAATATATATTTTTATATCAGCAAATATCCGGTTCGAGAATCAACTATAGAAAATCAAACGGTATGTATTTAGGTAAATGGAAAAAACGTTCTGATTATTCTTTTGGCATTTCTTGGATTAATAACACGAAGTTGTTAGGTTACCATTACGGTTATGATATCAATCCAGATCAAATTTGGTCAAAACTATTTTTAAAATTTAACGATAAATTTAATCTTTGGAAGTCGAGAAAGCTATCTTTTAAAGGTAAATCTACTGTTTTAAATGAATGAATGGTGTTTTACGGCACGTCGACACATAGATAGGTCATATTGTGCGCAAAAACTGATGAATGATGATGAAATAAAGGATTAATTAAAAATTAATGTAAATATATAAAGATAAAACTATTTACAAGTAAGGGATGAAATGGTAGTAATATAAACTATATATGTAAATCAACAAATGCCCGAAAACGGGTATATAAAGAAGTAAATATATATACAAGAACATATTCTAATGATTTATTTAGTCTGACTTCCTTCAGGAAATCTAAAACTAGACTAAAATCTATAGTATTAAATAACCCGGTCATAGTCTAAAGAGTGTAGTACCTTTGACGCATAGGATCAAAGTCTACACATTCCAGCAATATGTGTTTGACCGTTAACGGTGCAAAGCAGGGTATACATTCTGGTAATTGCTCACCTTGTAATAAATATGAATGAGTATAAAGTGTGTGCCCTATTCTACACCGGGCTAGGACAACTTCCTCTCGACGAATGGGTCTACTAGAAGAACGCCATTCTCCGAGTAACGGTTTAATTGAATGGAGTTTATAGTTAACTGACAAACCCAAGCGGTTTGCCGATGTGCTAATACAACTTTTAAAATCAGTATAAGGTAATTTAGCATTATATATATGTAAATATAATGCTGCCTTAGCAGCACTATCAGCTCTATCATTACCACGTATTCCTACATGGCTTGGAAGCCAGCAGAAAATAATAACATTATCATTTATAAGAGAACTGTACTTTTCTAAAAGTTGAAGCACTACTGGGTTATCATGTTTCATATTACCCAGTGCTTGAAGAGATGAAAGGGAATCAGAAAAGATTACAAATTGGTCATCATCAGATTCCTGAATATAATTTAAGGCAAGTTCAATTGCCTTAAGTTCAGCTGAAGAGATAGAGGCCTTGTCAGGCAAGCGGCTCTTTATGCTGTGTTTGTGAACAACAGCTGCTGCAGTTACCTAATCTCCATCTTTAGAGCCATCTGTGTATATGTGTTGAAAGTTGCTGTATTTCGATTTAATTTCATTAAATTTGAAGACAGTAGGGTCTGTACTGGATTTGTTACTATTACAAAGATCAAAAATAATTGTTGGTGTTTCCAAAGTCCACGGTGGAATTTGTACTTGGCAATTAAATTTAGGTCGATTTCAGTGTCTCTTAATTTTGGTTTAATACGAAGACCAAATGATCGAATGGCCTTCGGTTTTCAATCAAAAAGAGGTTCATAACTTGGATTAAAAACATTATCGAAAGTTGGGTTTGAAGGGTTAGACTTTAATTTAATCGCGTATAGAAGGGATAATTTGTCCCGTCTATGAGACAATGATGGTTCATTAGCTGCAACATATGTACTTTCGGCTGGTGATGTACGAAAGGCACGTAAGGCGAGTCGTAATCATTGATTATGTATAGGATCGAGCATCTGCAAGTACGACTTGCGAGTCGATCCATATACTATCGAGCCGTAGTCCAGCTTGAATCTGATAAGAGATCTGTAAAGTCGCAAGAGGACTTTACGATCCGCTCCCCAGTTAATGTTTGCAACAACTTTAAGTAAATTAAGAGCTTTAAGGCACTTGGCCTTCAAGTATTTAAGGTGTGGTATAAACGTCAATTTACGATGGAAAATAAGACCAAGGAATTTTGTCTCATCCACTACTGGTATTGGTGAGCCATCCAGTGTTAGATGAGGGTCTTCATGGTGTTTACGTAGTTGACAAAAATGCATACAATTAGTTTTAGATTTAGAAAATGTAAAACTATTTTCATCCGACCAGGTCTGAAGTTTAATGAGACATTGTTGAAGTTGTCTCTCAATAGTGTTCATGTTTTTTGCAAGATAACATATAACAACGTCGTCAACATATAGAGAGCAATCAACACCAGGATTGATGCATTTAACTATACTATTAATTTTTATATTAAAAAGGGTGACATGGAGTATGCTGCCCTGTGACACACCCATCTCCTGTTCATGAATGTCATAGAGGGTTGAGCCCATTCGGACACGAAACTGTCTATCATCTAAGAATTTCTCTATAAAAATGGGTAATCGGCCTCTAAGACCAAGGTCATGAAGATCATTCATAATACCGTACTTCCATGCAGTATCATAAGCTTTCTCCAAGTCAACAAATAAAGCGACTAGATGTTCTTTTTTCATGAATAAATAAACGATTCAAATCGTATGAGATTGTCCGTTGTGCCTCGTTGGCGCCGGAATCCACTTTGATACTTTGTTATCAGTTTGTTGGACTCCAGGTACCAAACGAGTCTCTCATTAATCATTCGTTCCATGGTTTTACATATACAACTCGTTAAAGCGATTGGGCGATAATTTATTGGGTCCGTATGATTCTACTGTTTTAAACTTGGTAGCTATTAGTAATGTTTTATATTACGTCGCGGCTACCAATATGCCTAGACATTATTTGAACATGTTTCAAATATCATCCTTTAGATTTTTATGGGGTTCTACGTTTGAACCTGTATGTAGAAATACTCGATACCTGCTCTTTAAGGCGGGAGGTCTAAACATACCAAACTTTGACATAAAATGTCAAGCATTATGTCTATCCCATTTACAAAAGCTTATTATCAATCACAATGCCAGTTGGACATATTTGCCAAATATTGGATTGGCCTTTGTTTGAGAAAACACAATGATTCATTTGCAAGTAACCTTATCCCTCATAGCGAGTTTGTTCCCTCTTTTTATGAATTTTTTTTGAAGGTTTATAAGAAAGTCATACAACATTGTCCAGACTTTTCCTTTCACAATTCAAAGACAAGATATTTTAATATGCTATTGCTAGATATGTAAAGGTTATGAGGAACTTCCCTTTGATCGATTTTAAACAAGTGTTTAACAATTGATACTTACCGTGTATCGATCTAGATGTTAGAAATACTGCCTGGAGAATATGTCCTGATGTTATATAAATTATGTGAATTATTATTTGTCAATAAGACATATTACTAAAGATAAAACATGTCCCTTTTGTAAATCAATAGAAACTGTAAGTCATATGTTCATAGAATGCAAAATGGTTCAACCATTAATTCAGATTGTTTTAAAGATTTTGAAAAATATAAGTCAATGTAACTTCATCCTTAGTGAACGAGTATTTAGATTTTTTTTACTTACCGAAATAAGACAGAGATATTCATAATGTCGCACTTATTTTGCTTACGGAATCTAGACGTATTATTTGGACTTGTAGAAACCTTACAAAACACGAAGATAAACGTTTACGCCATTTGCATTAGTCCAAAAGTTTTTGAACAAATTTAAATACAGAATGTTCGCTGATTTATCCAGAATGGGTGTTAAACATTGGAGAAATAAAACAAATATTCTCATTGATCAAGCTAAAAGGGATTAATACACCAAAGCCATAGAAGATAACAAAAACTCTGTGACCATGTGGAAGTATATTAAATCAGGGAAAACAAAACACCCAAAGAAAATAAAAATTGGTAATAGGTATGTCACATCAAAGAAAGATATTGCTGATGAGTTTAATGATTTTTTCACAAGTCTTTCAAATACTATTTCTGATTCTAATGGAAGTGTTAATCTAGAAAAACTAAGGGATTTTGTTCGACAAACAATGCCAAATCTTGATTCTACAAAGTCAACTGGTCCAGATGGATAGGCCCTCATATTTTAAAAACGGCGGCGCCAATTCTTGCAAAATCGATATGTCACATTATAAACATTAGTATTATGACATGTGTATTTTCAGAAAAGTTAAAAGATGCAAGAGTAGTTCCTATATATAAGTCAGGTGATGCTGATGATCCCGGTAATTACAGACCATTTTCTATTTTACCCAAATTATCAAAAATACTAGAAAGACATATAGCCAACCAGTGTATAGAGTATCTGGAAATGTATGGTCTAACTTATAGGGGACATTCAGGCTTTAGAAAATCTCATTCCTGCCATACAGCATTAACAAAGCTAACAGATATGTTACTGCAAGAATTGAATAATGGACATGTCAATGAACTTGTTTTTATGGTTTTCAAAAAGGCATTTGATCTAGTTAACCATGAACTTTTGTTGGCAAAACTTAAAAGTTATAATGTTGATCAATGCACTTTAAAATGGTTCAACTCGTACCTTACAAATCGATACTAGAATATACAAATTTCGACAGAGCTTTCAAATCCTAATCTTATAAAAACAGGGGTACCCCAAGGGTTAATACTTGGACCACTTCTATTTATCATGTTTGTCAATGAACTACCACTTTATGTAGAAAATGCAAACACAGACATATTTGCTGATGTAACATTGTCTACGTCTGGTCCTAATCTTGAAATTATACAAGAAAATAGCCAGCTCAGTCTCAAACAAACAGAGCAATGGGCTAAGCAAAATAAAATGTTAATAAATGAAATGAAAGCAAAATATATGATTATAGGTACATCTCAAAAGTTGTCTAAACTTAATAATGAAGTAAAACAATTATATGTTAAGAGTATAGCAATAGAAAATGTACAGAGTCAACAATTATTAGGGGTATATATTGATAAAAATCTGTCATGGGACGTCCATGTTGATATCTTTGTCCTTCTTTAACAAACAAAACTAATATTTTGTGCAAAATCAAGGAACTTCTCACACATGAAACAAGAATTATTTATTACAATGCATATATACAACCAATTCTGGATTATGGTGACACTATTTTGGGAAATTGCTCTAGCAACAATATTAATAGAATCCAAAAAATCCAAAAGAGAGAAGCTCGGATCATCCTTAATAAGCTATATGATGCATCTTCAAAAACCCTTATTTAAAGAGCTTAAATGGTTAAATATCCATGATGGAATACAATTTCATAAAGCAGTGCAGGTTTACAAATGCGTCAATAATCTTGCTCCAGACTATTTTACATCTTTGTTTCAAAGGGTTCATTCCTCTTATAAATTAAGGACTTGTTCAAATGGTGATCTAATCGTCCCGAAACATAGGCTAAGTATATACAAACAAAGTATTCGTTATTCTGGTGCTGTCATATGGAACTCGATCGCACCTCCAATGCGACAAGCCAAACATAACAAAGAATTAAAAAATAATAGTATTCCTACCTTTTAGGTAATACTACTTAATTTTAATTTGCTTGCATTTGGTTAAGTACTTTGAAATAACTTTAAAAGATTTATATATAGGGACTTTTGATTTTACAACAGGAAACTCTTCAGAATTGTATAATATTGTATGTATACATATAACACACACGTTTCTTCATTTTGTGGACTTCAAGGGAGAACAATTGTTGTCAATTGATTGAGTTACCATCATGAAATAAAGCATTTATTATTATTATTATTATTATTATTATAGGACATGACCTGCGGTAGCTGACACGTCACTATATTGTGACGTCAGTGTATTGTTCTGGGTAACGCGACGTCACATTAATGTTCCATAGGCACAGTGGACACGAAGTCGAAGGGAGGAAAAGTGCTGCCACTATAATTTATAAACTGTTATGTTCATAGTGTAACTTTTTTATTTCTAGTCATCAGTTTTTAAAGACGGCCGGGTCCCAACGGCAGTCACGGCAGTCACCCATGTTTCGATTCTCATCGATCGCGCGTTCCTTTTATTGCTTGTTTTTTGTTTTGCTTGGCTGGCTGACTGGCTGGCTTGCCGTCTGGCTGGCTTGCCGTCTGGCTGGTTGGCTGGCTCATCTGATTCTGGCGAAAGTACCGAATATGTCAGCGTGTCCCAAAAATGTTCGGCCCAAATATGCTCGGTGTGCCAATGGACAATATAGTCAATAATAATTCGGGTGACGTACAGTGTAAAGCGCAGAACAAGCACACTTAGAATGTGAACACTAAGCATGCATTACCTGGTTTTATGTACAAGACATTCCACCACAAACCTATTCAGAAATATTATATAACGTTGTGCGCTCACAACTTTTCCAGATTGTTAATATTAATGAAATCTCGGTCAAGTTCGAAACCAGCTATATTGGACAAGGAACTCCAGAGTTACGAATGTGCCCTTGAATTGTTGAAATATGCCATTTTCAGCCTTGTGAACACTCTAGCGCCTTAGTTTTAAATTCGATATTTCCCAATCTTGGCCAGATTGTTGATATCAATGCAAGCTCTAACGAGTTAGAGAACCAGCCAGATCGAACCAGTAACACCGGAGTTATGGCCTTTTTTTTCTTTTCAATATTTGGTAATGTACACTAGAATTCCAGGGTTCTGGGTTCAAATCTCACTGGAGGCATACTTGTTTGTTCGTAGGAAACCTTGGTTGATGGTTGACGGGTGATCTGTTAAATGAATATTTTTTAATATTTCCTGTCGTTTTTACTCATAAGAAACCCTTGTTTTTTTCCCCTTTAAATTGGGCGCTTAGCGGCACTTGTTGGATCAGTTTTACATAGTGTTATAGGGAAGACCTTCAAAAAACTTTTTCTCTGAAACTACAAGAGGTAACGGTTTAATATTTGTTTTTATTCATTATCAGCGTTTGGATCCTGCACTAAGTTTAATTTTTTTAGGAATTTCTTTCTGGAGCATATCGCAGACTCCATACAGCCAGTAGAGCAATGCCTCTTTGGGCATCTTGTTGTAAAATTAAGGGACACAATCTTGAAATGTTTATCAAGCATGGCATCTCGATTTATTTATCCAGTATCATTTTGATTTTAAAGGGACACTCGGCAATCTTGATTGTTTTCAAACTCACGCCGTCCCGCTAGTTTTTTTTGGATAACTGACATTTGTTGAATCATTAATATTAATTACAAGAATTAATAAGCAAATTGCACTGAATAAATAAATGAATGAATGGTGTTTTACGGCATGTCGACACATAAATAGGTCATATTGTGCGCAAAAACTGATAAAAGATGAAGAAATGAAGGATTTAATAATTAAAAATTAATGTAAATATATCAGGTAAAACTATTAAAAAATAAGGGATGATATGGTAGTAATATAAACTATATATGTAAATCAACAAATGCCCGAAAAAGGGTATATAAAAAAGTAAATATATACAAGAACATATTACAATGATTTATATAGTCTAGACCTCCTTCAGGAATTCTAAACCTAGACTAAAATCTATAGTATTAAATAACTCGGTCATAGTATTAACATTGTAGTACCTTTGACGCATAGGATCAAAGTCTACACATTCCAGCAATATGTGTTTGACCGTTAACGGTGCAAAGCAGGGTATACATTCTGGTAATTGGTCACCTTGTAATAAATATGAATGAGTATAACGTGTATGCCCTATCCTGCACCGGGTTAGGACAACTTCCTCTCGACGAATGGGTCTACTAGAAGAACGCCATTCTCCGAGTAACGGTTTATTTGAATGCAGTTTATTGTTAACTGACAAATCCCAAGCGGCTTGCCAAGAGTTACGAATATATGTGTTAATACAACTTTTAAAATCAGTATAAGGTAATTTGGTATCAGATATATGTAAACCTAATGCTGCTTTAGCAGCACTATCAGCTCTATCATTACCACGTATTCCTACATGGCTTGGAAGCCAGCAGAAAATAATAACATTATCAATCATAAGAGAATTGTACTTTTCTAAAAGTTGAGGCACAACTGGGTTATCATGTTTCATATTACCCAGTGCTTGAAGAGATGAAAGGGAATCAGAAAAAATTACAAAATGGTCATCGGATTCCTGAATATAATTAAGGGCAAGTTCAATTGCCTTAAGCTCAGCTGAAAAGATAGAGGCCTTGTCAGGCAGGCGGCTCTTTATGCTGTGTTTGTGAACAACAGCTGCTGCAGCTATCTTATCTCCATCTTTAGAACCATCTGTGTATATATGTTGAAAGTTACTGTATTTCGATTTAATTTCATTAAATTTGCTTTGAAAGACAGTAGGGTCTGTACTGGATTTGTTACTATTACAAAGGTCGAAAATAATTGTTGGTGTTTCCAAAGTCCACGGTGGAATTTGTGGTACTTTGTACTTGGCAATCAAATTTAGGTCGATTTCAGTGTCTCTTAATTTTGGTTTAATACGAAGACCAAATGGTCGGATGGCCTTCGGTTTTCGATCAAAATGAGGTTCACAACTAGGATTAAAAACATTATCGAAAGTTGGGTTTGAAGGGTTAGACTTTAATTTAATGGCATATTGAAGAGCTATTTTGTCTCGTCTATGAGACAGTGATGGTTCATTGGCTTCAACATATAGCTTTTCGGCTGGTGATGTACGAAAGGCACCCAAGGCGAGTCGTAATCCTTGATTATGTATAGGGTCGAGCATCTGCAAGTATGACTTGCGAGTCGATCCATATACTATTGAGCCGTAGTCCAGCTTGGATCTGATAAGAGATCTATAAAGTTGTAAAAGGACTTTACGATCTGCTCCCCAGTTAGTGTTTGCAACAACTTTAAGTAAATTAAGAGCTTTAAGGCATTTGGCCTTCATGTATTTAAGGTGTGGTATAAACGTTAATTTATGGTCGAAAATAAGACCAAGGAATTTTGCCTCATCTACTACTGGTATTGGTGACCCATCCAGTGTTAGATGAGGGTCTTCATGATGTTTACGTAATTGACAAAAGTGCATACAATTAGTTTTAGATTTAGAAAATTTAAAACCATTTTCATCCGACCAGGTCTGAAGTTTATTCAGACATTGTTGCAGTTGTCTCTCAATAGTGTTCATGTTTTTTGCACGATAACATATAACAAAGTCGTCAACATATAGAGAGCTATCCACACCTGGATTGATGCATTTAACAATACTGTTAATTTTTATACTAAAAAGGGTTACAGAGAGTATGCTGCCCTGTGGCACACCCATCTCCTGCTCATGCATGTCAGAGAGGGTTGAACCCATTCGGACACGAAACTGTCTGTCCTCTAAGAAATTCTCTATAAAAATTGCCAAGCGACCTCTAAGACCAAGGTCATGAAGATCATTCATAATACCGTATTTCCGTGCAGTATCATAAGCTTTCTCCAAGTCAAAAAATACAGCGACTAGATGTTATTTCTTTACGAAAGCTTCCCTAATAAATGATTCAAATCGAATGAGATTGTCTGTTGTGCCTCGTTGACACCGGAATCCACTTTGATACTTTGTTATCAGCTTGTTGGATTCCAGGTACCAAACGAGTCTCTCATTAATCATTTGTTCCATGGTTTTACATATACAACTCGTTAAAGCAATATGGCGATAATTTATTGGGTCCGTATAATCCTTTCGAGGTTTGGGGACTGGAATAACGATTGCTTCCCGCCAAGAATCGGGGAAGTTTCCGGTCATCCAAACTTTATTAAATATATCAAGAAGTGTAGAGAGACAGGTTTCAGGTAAATGTTTTAATAATTGATAATGGATATCATCAGGACCAGCTGATGTATCATGAGCCTTTTTAATGGATTCTCGAAGTTCTTTGAGAGTGAACAGTTTATTGTATTTCTCCAAATTTTTAGACTTGAAATTCAGCTTCTTCTGTTCTTTTAGTTTCTTATTTTTTTAAAAATTTGGTTGACAATTTTCAGAAGAAGAGTTTTTAGAGAAAGTTTCTGCCAAAGTGTTCGTAATATCTTTGACAGAAGTAATATCCTCATCATTTTTAAGATGATTTACACAACTAGAATTACCTTTACCGTTTATTTTCCGGACCATGTCCCACGTCATCTTAAGTGATGAACGAAAGTTCAGCCTAGAGACATAAGATCTCCAGGATTTCCTCTTGCTATCCTTAATAGTACGACGGGCTTTCGCACGAAAAACTCTAAAAGTATCTAAATTATTTTGAATTGGCCGCAAGTTAAAAGCATTCAATGGAGCTTTACGATCGCTGACTGCCTTTTTGCAGTCATCATCGTACCATGGTTTATGTGGGCGTTTTGGATTTGCCGAGGTTTTTGGAATAGTTTGATCAGCTATATCATGAAGGGTTTTGGTAAAAAGAGCAGTTGCGTCTTCGACATCCTCGAAAACGGAAGGCTTTAACTGTTCCTCACAAAGAGATTGAAACGTATCCCAATCAGCTTTGCGAAGTTTCCATCGTTGCGTTTTTTCGAGTAGTGGAGGGCCGATATTTTCAAGAAATAAGGGAAAGTGGTCACTTCCACATAGGTCGTCACCAACACTCCACGAAAAATCTATCAAGAGCGTTGGATCGCATATTGTTAAATCAATGGAAGAATAAGAGCCTGTAGCTGGATGAAAATAAGTATGTGTTTTGAATGAATGAATGAATGGTGTTTTACGGCACGTCGCCACATAAATAGGTCATATTGTGCGCAAAAACTGACGAAAGATGAAGAAATGAAGAATTATGAAAAATTAATGTAAATATATCAAGATAAAACTATTAAAAAATAAGGGATGAAATGGTAGTAATATAAACTATAGATGTAAATCAACAAATGCCCGAAAACGGGTTTATAAAAAAGTAAATATATACAAGTACATATTACAATGATTTAAGTAGTCTGACTTCCTTCAGGAAATCTAAAACTAGACTAAAATCTACAGTATTAAATATCTCGGACATAGTATTAACATTGTAGTACCTATGACGCATAGGATCAAAGTCTACACGTATGTGTT
Source organism: Cyrtodaria siliqua (assembly GCA_037043455.1). NCBI lineage: Eukaryota > Metazoa > Mollusca > Bivalvia > Adapedonta > Hiatellidae > Cyrtodaria > Cyrtodaria siliqua. The sequence goes on along the minus strand of JAWPHD010015338.1, from coordinate 11,257 downwards.
TTGTTATCATTAAAAAGACAAAAATTGTTTTTGGCTAAGAAATCTTCAACTTTCTCGTTTATATCTTTACAACCCCAAATGTAGTTGTGTGCATTAAAATCACCCAAGAGTATAAAAGATGATGGGCAATTGTGCAACTAGGTGATTTAGATCTTTGACGTCTAGTGAAGAACTGGGCGGTAAATATAAGGAGCATATTGTTATAACTCTGTGCATCGTAACACTGACCGCAACAGCTTGCAAACCAGTTTTCAACGCAACAGTACTGTGAGGAATGTTTTGATTCAGAAGAATCGAAACACCTCCAGAAGCTTTATTACCTGTATCACAAATATAGTTATACAATGAATAGTTTTTAAAATATATGTTATCACTAGTCTTCATGAAAGTTTCTTGAAGACAAAATGCAACAGGGTTGTGTTTATTTAAAAGTAAGCTGATTTCATCATAATTAGGTTTTAAACCTCGGCAGTTCCATTGGATGATCTTATTTGATTTTGTCGTTACTAAGGCGGAAGTACGGGCTTACACCCTTTGGGTTTGGCAGACCTTGGAGACTTTGGGGACTTTGGAAGTTCCAGACGTGCTGGATTATCAACCTCCATCTCCAAGTCTTCAAATCTGTTGTGCAGTTCAATCGGATCATCAGATCCTTTTGACTGCTTCCCTAACCCGGGAGTTTTCTTTTTCCTTGCACGTGGCAGCAGTTCTGATTGGTGACGAACTCTTGGGAGACTTCGTCGGATTTGACGAACCTTTGGAAGAGTTCGTCGGCTTTGGTGGACTCTTGGTTGCACTAGAGTCCGTCGATTTCGGAATAGATGAAGTAGATGTAGTAGGTGTAGGAGTTGTTGAGGATATAGTTCAAGAAGTTTTAGGCTTGGAAGCCACAAGAGGTTTGGGAGCCACAGAAGGCTTATTTAAGAGGACCGGAGTTTGAGAGGCTGAAGATGTTTTAGAGGATTCCTGAACAGAGGTGGGAATAGTAGCAAACCCGTTGGAGTCTATTGGCCAGGTTATCACGGTCTGCACCGCGATAGACCTGGTAGCTGGTTTCTCAACCCTACTCGCATCGGCATATGATTTGCCAGCTGGAGTGGGTGGAGTTAGACCTTCAACAAGTTTCCTAGCTTCAGGAAAGGAAATGTTCTTTTCAATCTTAACTTTCTGTATTTCCTTCTCGTGCTTCCACTTCGGACAATCCTTAGAGAAAGATCCGTGGGTCCCCTTGCAGTTAACGCAAGAGGCGGAATTTTTGCAATTGGCGAAGTCGCTATGACCCTCCTGGCCGCAAAGGGCACAGACTGGAGCAGCTCGCTTGCATCTTTCTCTATGGTGACCAAAGAGTTGACAGTTAAAACATCGAAGAGGGTTTGGAATGAAGGGGTCAACTGGTAGAATGATATATCCAGTTTTGATGGTCTTTGGCAGATTTGGTGTGCTGAAAGTAAGCACAAAAGTATTTGTAGGAGTGAGTTTGCCACTCCGCCTCGTACTGATGCGCGCTAACTCAGTCACACCTTGAGATTTCAGGTTTTGGGTCATTTCTTCAAGAGTGCAGTGCTCCAGTTCCCTGGAGCGTACTACACCCTTTGAAGAATTGAGAGAAATGTGAGGGATAACCTCAACACGGATATTTACAAATGTTTGAATAGAAATTAGATTGTCAGAGTGTGATTTTTTGGCACACTCAACAAGAAGTTTCCCATTACTGAGTTTTTTGACACTCCCTGGCTCACCGGCGATGCCAAGTAAAGCCTTGGAGATGGCAAAAGGAGAGAGTCTAGTGATAGATGTGTTATCATCGAGGGCGATAATATTTAGAAAACGAGGCCAATTTAAATGAGAAATATCCTCATCCGATTCAGATTCGGACTCTTCTCGTGATCGCTTAGAAGTATGAGTAGTTTTGTGTGCGTGTTTTGGAGCCATAATTGGCAAATGATATTCATTCTCCACGCTTCTCACCCACCTCGGAGCCCAACAAGGGGACATTCGGTGTGGATATCCGACAGACAAATGCCAAGAATACGTGAAGAGTATACTCATATAAAACTAACGCATCAGACCCCCCATACCACCCAGCGGACATAACCCCTTAACTGAAAAGTCGAAGAGCCGCACTTATGTTCCGCTTAAAAGTGGCATGAGTATAGCCATATAGCGTTCAGACATACATGATTAGCCCTAGCGTTACCGCCATAAAGGATCCTTTCTACATTATGTTTAAAGAGGACAAAATAAAAAGGGAGCAAGATTTTAAACGAGAGCGATTGAGGGAGATTTGAATTAAACAAGAAGCTAGGATCCCGTATAGCTGGCGTGACAAACCGATTGATCAGATCGGGCCAAATCTGACCGCCTGTCTAGTTGAAGTCCGGACCAAAGTGGTGTGTTGCAACGTGGAGATAACTACCAGATCTCCACGCCACCACCGACTAGGGGGGGGGGGGGGGGGGGGGGTGCGGGGCAAATTGCATGTCGTTAACTTATATTTCAAAGAACATTGATAGATTCTGCTTTGGATGTGCAGGACATCGTTTTCAAAAGTCAGTTACAGATCCTCCTTTGGATGTGCAGAGCAACGTTTTCTGTACGTAGGTCAAACGTTTCAATCAAAGACTGCCAAACAAGACCAACACGAAGACGGGCGATATTCTTGGTGACGAACAAACAAAACAATGGATATGTATGTCAATGGAAACAGATCTGGACAAGAACGTGCGACTGAGTGTCATTTATGGCACACCCACTGGAAAGTGAAGACGTCGCCAATGACATCTTTCCCGATGCAAGTGCTAGGCAACCTTTCCCAGGCTGTACCGGGTAACTGGCCCTGCCTGGGGGATGATTGTTTGGTACAGGGAACCCCAAGGCCCATAAGTCTTTGTTGTATATATTTACAGTAGAATCCATGTTGTGTGGATTGTCATTGGGACGATACTCGCTTGTAAATAGTTTAAAAAAGGTGCATATATGCAGAAGAGACTTACGAAAAAAAAAAAGTACCATGCTAGGCAATCTTTCCCAGGCGGTCTCGGGTGACTTAGCAGCGCTAAGAGGGCTGAGGCCCTGCCTGGGAGATGATATTCTGGTACAGGGAACCCCAAGGCCCACAAGTCTTTGTTGTACATATTTACAGTAGGATCCATGTGGTGTGGATTGTCATCGGGACAATGCTCGTTTACTTGTAAAAGTTTTAAAAAAGGTTTAAAAAAAGATTTTAGTGACTGTTCATATATGTAGAAGAGACATGAAAAAAGAAAAAGAAAAAGAAGCTTTCCCAGGAAAGAGGCCCTTCCATTGTACTCGAGCACACAATGGCTGACGTCTGCCTGGGGAATGCTTGCCTGGTATAGGGAACCCCGAGGCCCTTCCATTGCACTGCATTTGGGCCCACATAAGTCTTTGTTATGTATATGTACAGTATGATCCACGTGGTGTGGATTGTCATCGGGACGGCACTCGTAATTGTAATAGTTTTAAATGACTAAACGTACATATGTGTAGAAGAGACTTATGAAGGAAAAAAAAAGGTTACGTCTCTTGCTTAGAGTATATTTTGCTACCCTCCTTGCGATATGCCAGCGTGAATTTGCCGGAGTCTCTAAGTCAGACGTACTTCGATGCAGACGTTGTTGCCGGGACAATCAAGATAACTGCCAGAGGAAATGTTCGTATGCCATTTGTAACGAGCCTCCTCCACAAGTACAATATCACAACGGCGGATGTTGAAGGGATATACCATTAGAAGCCGGAAGACGCCGGGATATATGTCACGTTGATGGAGGAAGCCACAGTATATACTTTGAGGCAAGTAGGCCCTTTAACTTATCGTAATTGAAAATTTCAGCTGACTGCCCTTGGAAAGCAGATTGTTACAGTTCGGGTACACTGGTTAGCCCTGTTTATAAACGATAACCTTATTACGTCCATCCTTATGGTAAAGTTATTGACATTCAGGAATGGATTCGTCACATGGTTAGTTTAGACTTAAGACTGGGGTTCGTTTTGTTAGACTGGAGGTTGACGAGGGCCAGAAGATGACAATTCCGCACGTTATCAATTTTGGTTGCGGCACTTTCGTCCTCTTAACAATGGTGGGCAGGCCGCCTTTATGACTTAAATGCTCCACCGTAGGACACTTACGTTCCGCTTGCCCAGATTTTTCTTACAGGCAAACGTACGCTGGAGCTGCTAAAAGGACTGCTGTTCCCCAACAGCAAGCTCCGGTGGAAACAGAGACGTTAGGAAATCTATGCATAGTCCACTAGAGACGCCGGAAACGGAGGAAACGCCTTAGGCATCAGAGACAATTGAGACGGAGTTGCAGGAAACAAAGGAACCATCTGACACGATACGGGGGAGCCTAATGGGCGTAGAGGCAGACAAGGGGGAGAAGTGAGGCTGTAGAGATGATGAGGAAGAAGGTCGATTCCTTTAGAGAGTATTTACCCCGGAATAAACCAGGAGGAATTTTTCAGGCCGTCAGCCGTTGAGCCCTTTGGTAGCGTCACCGAGCCCCTTCGAAGAGTAAGGGACGGGGAGGCTATCATTAAGCTTCACGAGAAATGGCATGACGCGTCATAATGCCATAATTTCTTTCCTGTTGACGACCTATAACTGAAAATGGATTTTGACTGATTGAATAATGAGTCATGTGGCTCCGACCCACGACCGCCTTATGGACTACGACCTTGAATAGCGATTTAATCTATAAGGCAATATCTATGTATACTGCCTGGATATTTACGCTTAACGTTTGCCTCTTTTTCGAATGTTTATTTTATTATAACGGTACACAAATGAGTGTCGTTTTTCCAGTTACACAAATATCATGTGTCTAAATCACTATTTACTTCATGGCCAATACACGCGACGTGTATTATTGTACCACTATCGTTCATTTTACGCTACTCGCATACTATACCTTGTTTGCCAATTTACATGTACTATTTTACACACAATCATATTTTCCCAATACTTTATCGATAAAATAGGTCTTAATGTATACGGAAATACTCCATATATATATATACATGTATTGCCTGGACATTTATCTCTATAACATTCATACCCTATCGCTTACACATATATAATGTTTACACAATATTGTTTATATAACGCTATACGCTCACTATCCTTAGTTTTCCAATACACCTTTCATTTACCCGATACTTTATCGATAACATGTGTTACCAGGTTTATCATTGCTATGCAAAGTAAGTTACCTGTACATGTTAACAATCAAAACGCGTCACAGTGTGAATTATTGGAAAATATTTTTACAGTGAACAAAAATGGGTCTTTTGTTCGTGCTGTCGTCCATGCTTGTTTAACGACCTTCCTTTGTGGTTAAGACATGTTAAGGGTGAACAATACTTTAAAGTTTCATGAAGTTTCATATATAGTGTATATACATTCCGGACAGAATGTTTTTTCAATAGACTAAAGTTTCATGAAGTTTCATCTATAGTGTAAATACATTCCGGACATCCCCCCAGTCGGTGGTGTGGTGATAAGAATCAACCGACTGCTCGTTACTTAGCAGAGGGGTAGAACTCCCCCGAAATGTAACCCACCTTTTGACCGTAGGTGGCGACCCGTGTCGTAGGAGAAGGGAATCCTGGTGGTTGAGTGGCGTGGAGGTCTGGTAGTTATCTCCGCGTTGCAACATACCACTTTGGTCCGGACTTCAACTAGACGGGCGGTCAGATTAGCCCGATCTGCTCAATCGGTTTGTCACGCCAGCTATACGGGATCCTAGCTTCTTGTTTAATTCAAATCTCCCTCAATCCCTCTCGTTTACTATCTTGCTCCCTTTTTATTTTGTCCTCTTTAAACATAATGTAGAACGGATCCTTTATGGCGGTGGCGCTAGGTCTAATCATGTATTTCTGAACGCTATATGGCTATACTCATGCCACTTTTAAGCGGAACATAAGTGCGGCTCTTCGAATTTTTAGTTGAGGGGTTATGTCCGTTGGGTGGAATGAGGGGTCTGATGCGTTAGTTTTATATGAGTATACTCTTCACGTATTCTTGGCATTTGTCTGTCGGATATCCACAGCAAATGTCTCCTTGTTGGGCTCCGAGGTGGGTGAGAAGCGTGGAGAATGAATATCAATTGCCAATTATGGCACAAACACACGCACACAAATCTACTCATAATTCTAAACGATCTCGAGAAGATTCCGAATATCTGATGAGGATATCTCTCATTTAAATTGGCCTCGTTTTCTCAACATTATCTCTCTAGAGTATGACAAACCTATTACTAGACTCTCTCCTTTGCCATCTCCAAGGCTTTACTTGGCTCGCCGGTGAGCCAAGGAGTGTCCAAAAACTCAATAATGGCAAACTTCTTGTTGAGTGTGCCAATAAATCACACTCTGACAACCTCCTTACTATTCACACTTTTGTAAATATCCGTGTTGAGGTTATCCCTCACATTTCTCTCAGTTCTTCGAAGGTTGTAGTACGCTCCAGGGAACTGGAGCACTGCACTCTTGAAGAAATGACTCAAAACCTGAAATCTCAAGGTGTGACTGAGGTAACGCGCATTAGTACGAGGCGGAGTGGCAAACTCACTCCTACAAATAATGTTGTGCTTACTTTCAGCACACCAAATCTGCCAAAGACCATCACAACTGGATATGTCATTCTACCAGTTGACCCCTTCATTCAAAACCCTCTTCGATGTTTTAAATGTCAACTCTTTGGTCACCATAGAGAAAGATGCAAGCGAGCTGCTCCTGTCTGTGCACTTTGCGGCCAGGAGGGTCATAGTGACTTCGTAAATTGCAAAAATTCCGCCTCTTGCGTTAACTGCAAGCGGACCCACGGAGCTTTCTCTAAGGATTGTCCGAAGTGGAAGCACGAGAAGGAAATACAGAAAGTTAAGATTGAAAAGAACATTTCTTTTCCTGAAGCTATGAAACTTGTTGAGAGCCTTACTCCGCCCACTCCATCTGGCAAATCATATGCCGATGCGAGTAGGGTTGGGAAATCAGCTACCAGATCTATCGCGTTGCAGACCGTGATAACCTGGCCAATAGGCTCCGACGGGTTTGCTACTATTCCACTCTCTGTTCAGGAATCCTCTAAAACATCTTCAGCCTGTCAAACTGTGGTCCTCTTAAATAAGCCTCCTATGGCTCCCAAACCTCTTGTGGCTTCCAAGCCTAAAACTCCTTCAACTATATCTTCAACAACTCCTACACCTACTGCATCTACTTCATCTATTTCGAAATCGACGGACTCTGGTGCAACCAAGAGTCCACCAAATCCGACGAACTCTTCCAAGGGTTAGTCAAATCCGACGAACTCCTCTCGCAAGAGTTCGTCACAAGCAGAACTGCTGCCACGGACGTGACAGCAAGAAAAAAGAAAACTCCCGGGTTAGGGAAGCAGTCAAAAGGATCTGATGATCCGATTGAACTGCACAACATATTTGGAGACTTGGAGATGGAGGTTGATCCAGCACATCTGGAACTTCCAAAATCTCCAAAGTCACCAAGGTCTGTCAAACCCAATGGCCGTATACCCGTACTTCCGCCTTAGTGACATCAAAATCAAATAAAGTCATTCAATGGAACTGCCGAGGTTTAAAACCTAATTACGATGAAATCAGCTTACTTCTAAATAAACACAACCCTGTTGCATTTTGTCTTCAAGAAACTTTCTTGAAGACTAGTGATAAGATATATTTTAAAAACTATTCATTGTATAACTATATTTGCGATACAAGATACAATATACAAGAAACAAGATTTAATTAACCAATTAACGGCCCTCAAAGGAGCAAGTAATGTAGTACAGTGATTGCAATGATTGGTAAGTAACAAACAAACAATAACAAAATAAACCAGAGCACCTACACTGAACAGAGTCGCCTACAGTACATTAAACTATAATCACACCAGTTACGATGCACAGTTATAACAATATGTTCCTTATATCACACCAGTACTTATATATTATTATTTATAATGACTATTAGGGTTAATTGTGTTTTTTAAAACACTGTATTAAGTAAGTACCTAATGCTTTCAAAATGTGTATAGTTTCACAAGATAATAGCCAGATAAGTTGATTATTCAAATCAAGGCTGGAAAAATTAGAACATTCTGAAGATATGCATGATAATAAATTAGTTCTTTCATCTGAATAATAAGGACATGTTAGGAGAAAATGCATCTCATCATCTATAGAATTACTGGTAAAATGTTCACACAATCTATGTTCCACCGGAGTATTAGTATACCTTCCAGTTTCGATTTTAAGTCTATTGGAACTTAGACGAAATTTAGCAATGGCATTACGTTTTTCAAAATTATCAATACTACACAGGTACTCTTCTAATTGAAGGTCAGGTGCCTTAAAGCTCTTAATTTACTTAAAGTTGTTGCATACACTAACTGGGGAGCGGATCGTAAAGTCCTCTTGCGACTTTACAGATCTCTTATCAGATCTAAGCTGGACTACGGCTCGATAGTATATGGATCGACTCGCAAGTCGTACTTGCAGATGCTCGATCCTATACATAATCAAGGATTACGATTCGCCTTAGGTGCCTTTCGTACATCAACAGCCGAAAGTCTATATGCTGAAGCTAATGAACCATCACTGTCTCATAGACGGGACAAATTAGCCCTTCAATACGCCATTAAATTGAAGTCTAACCCTTCAAACCCAACTTTCGATAATGTTTTTAATCCAAGTTATGAGCCTCTTTTTGATCGAAAATCGAAGGCCATTCGATCATTTGGTCTTCGTATTAAACCAAAATTGAGAGATACTGAAATCGACCTAAATTTGATTGCCAAGAACAAAGTACCGCAAATTCCACCGTAGACTTTGGAAACACCAACAATTATTTTTGATCTTTGTAATAGTAACAAATCCAGTACAGACCCTACTGTATTTCAAAGCAAATTTAATGAAGTTAAATCGAAATACAGTAACTTTCAACATATATACACAGATGGTTCTAAAGATGGAGATAAGGTAGCTGCAGCAGCTGTTATTCACAAACACAGCATAAAGAGCCGCCTGCCTGACAAGGCCTCTATCTTTTCAGCTGAACTAAAGGCAATTGAACTTGCCTTAAATTATATTCAGGAATCTGATGATGACCATTTTGTAATATTTTCTGATTCCCTTTCATCTCTTCAAGCACTGGATAATATGAAACCTGATAACCCAGTTGTGTTTCAACTTTTAGAAAAGTACAATTCTCTTATAATTGATAATGTTATTATTTTCTGCTGGCTTTCAATTCATGTAGGAATACGTGGTAATGATAGAGCTGATAGTGCTGCTACAGCAGCATTAGGTTTACATATATCTGATACCAAATTACCTTATACTGATTTTAAAAGTTGTATTAACACATATATTCGTAACTCTTGACAAGCCGCTTGGGATTTGTCAGTTAACAATAAACTCCATTCAATTGAACCGTTACTCGGAGAATGGCGTTCTTCTAGTAGACCCATTCGTCGAGAGGAAGTTGTCCTAGCCCGGTGCAGAATAGGGCATACACGTTATACTCATTCATATTTATTACAAGGTGAACAATTGCCAGAATGTATACCCTGCTTTGCACCGTTAACGGTCAAACACATATTGTTGGAATGTGTAGACTTTGATCCTATGCGTCAAAGGTACTACAATGTTAATACTATGACCGAGTTATTTAATACTATATATTTTAGTCTAGTTTTAGATTTGCTGAAGGAAGTCAGACTATATAAATCATTATAATATGTTCTTGTATATAATTACTTTTTTATATACCCGTTTTCGGGCATTTGTTGATTTACATATATAGTTTATATTACTACCATATCATCCCTTATTTTTTAATAGTTTTATCTTGATATATTTACATTAATTTTTAATTAATCCTTCCATTTCTTCATCTTTCGTCGGTTTTTGCGCACAATATGACCTATTTATGTGTCGACGTGCCGTAAAACACCATTCATTCATTCACTATTTTATTAGTCCCACTACCAGTGTATTACCAGGGGGACTATAATTAAATTTACTCTCTGTCTGTCTGTCCCTCTGTCTGTATGTCCGCAAAAGTGGACAGTACTAACACCTCCATACATTTTTATGAAATGTGCTCGTGCACGTTTTTGTTCCATTTTAATTTGGCCGTTTGGAGCCTTTTTCTTGTTCTATCTTCGATGACTGCATTAATTGATTATGGATTAACGGCTTCATATATTTTTTATGAAATGTTCCATGTCTATTAAGGTACAAAAACAAGAGCATCGCCAAGCGGATCATATATGCCCGTCGTTTCGTTTTTGTAGACCTGATACCTTGAAGGAAAATAATTCAAAGACATATAAATCAGAGCGCTATGGACCTTTATCAGATGTATTCATCGTGTCATGTTGAAGATGTGTACAGTTTTCACATTTTCTAAGGATCGAGTTTCGAGTAGAGAATGTCGAGTTTCGAGTAGAGAATATCGAGTTTCGAGTAGAGAATATCGAGTTTCGAGTAGAGAAAATCGAGTTTCGAGTAGAGAATATCGAGTTTCGAGTAGAGAAAAGTTTGAAAATTACCAACAGAAAACAGTCAAATATTAGCAGCAGTGGTATTGTAGAGGCAGCAGAGATGTATCCAAGTATTTTCATCTTTATCTATATTAATAAATACCCTTACATAAGCCTTTGTAACAGTAACATCAAGTTTCCAAGTTTATTTTGAAAAGTATTTAAAAAATGAGGACTCGTGATCTTACTATAGGACAAAAAAACAACAGATTGTTTCAATGATCGTTTGGGATTGATATTTGACTCTTGATAATTAATATCCGGGAACCTGCCCTTCTCTTACTTGCGGATATATTCATATGGATCTTTAGAACCCGCTTTACGTCCACATGCGATCATTTTATCATTTCTTCTTGATTCTAAAATAATTTTGATCATGCAGAGCACACCAAGTGAATACCTCTACTAAGCGAGCCATTTCCTCCGCCGCTAATACCTGAGGCATGCGCATATAATCAAAGTCCGTTCAGTATTCACGAACAAATGACACTTTCCTATAACCTTTCGTTATAAATGAATAAATTGCTCTTTTTTTTTATGAATTTAACCAAGTGCGGATCCATGAGGTGGGAGTGGAGACGGAGCCGGCGCGCGCCCCACTAAAACCTGCCAAAACACTTGGGTTTGTGTAGACTTCCTATTGCGTTTGGTTCTGAAATAAAATGAATATACGAACTTGA
>JAWPHD010015337.1:0-55869 GCA_037043455.1 Cyrtodaria siliqua | reverse complement strand
CAATGTGCCATGTTTGAGGCTTTATACTGGGTACAATGTGCCATGTTTGAGGCTTATACTGGGTACAATGTGCCATGTTTGAGGCTTATACTGGGTACAATGTGCCGTGTTTGAGGCTTATACTGGGTACAATGTGCTGTGTTGCGGCTTATACTGGGTACAATGTGCCATGTTTGAGGCTATACTGGGTACAATGTGCTGTGTTTGAGGCTTATAACTGGGTACAATGTGCCGTGTTTTTGACGGCTTATACTGGGTACACAATGCTGCCATGTTGAGGCTTATACTGGGTACAATGTGCCATGTTTGAGGCTTATACTGGGTACAATATGCCGTGTTTGAGGCTTATACTGGGTACAATGTGCCATGTTTGAGGCTATACTACAATTGTACAATGTGCCGTGTTTCGAGGCCTTATACTGGGTGCAATGTGCCGTGTTTGAGGCTTATACTGGGTACAATGTGCCGTGTTTGAGGCTTATACTGGGTACAATAGGCCATGTTTGAGGCTTATACTGGGTACAATGTGCCATGTTTGAGGCTTATTAGGTTACAATGTGCTGTGTTTGAGGCTTATACTGGGTACAATGTGCCGTGTTTGAGGCTCTATACTGGGTACAATGTGCCGGTGTTTGAGGCTTTATACTGGGTACAATGTGCCGTGTTTGAGGCTTATACTGGGTACAATGTGCCATGTTTGAGCTTATACTGGGTACATGTGCCATGTTTGAGGCTTTATACTGGGTACAATGTGCCATGTTGAGGCTTATACTGGGTACAATGTGCCATGTTTCTGAGGCACTATACTGGGTACAATGTGCCGTGTTTGAGGCTTATACAGGGTACAATGTGCCCTGTTTGAGGCTTATACTGGGTACAATGTGCCCATGTTTGAGGCTTATACTGGTACAATGTGCCATGTTTGAGGCTTTATACTGGGTACAATGTGCCATGTTTGAGGCTTATACTGGGTACAATGTGCCATGTTTGAGGCTTATACTGGGTACAATGTGCCGTGTTTGAGGCTTATACACCGGTACAAGGTGCCGTGTTTGAGGCTTATACTGGGTACAATGTGCCATGTTTGAGGCTTCTACTGGGTACAATGTGCTGTGTTTGAGGCTTATACTGGGTACAATGTGCCATGTTTTAGGCTTATACTGGGTACAATGTGCCATGTCTGAGGCTTATACTGGGTACTGTGTGCCGTGTTTGAGGCTTATACTGGGTACAGTGTGCCGTGTTTGAGGCTTATACTGGGTACAATGTGCCGTGTTTGAGGCTTATACTGGGTACAATGTGCCGTGTTTGAGGCTTATACTGGGTACAATGCGCCGTGTTTGAGGCTTATACTGGGTACAATGCGCCGTGTTTGAGGCTTATACTGGGTACAATGTGCCGTGTTTGAGGCTTATACTGGGTACAATGTGCCGTGTTTGAGGCTTATACTGGGTACAATGTGCCATGTTTGAGGCTTATACTGGGTACAATGTGCCGTGTTTGAGGCTTATACTGGGTACAATGTGCCATGTTTGAGACTTAAACTGGGTACAATGTGCCATGTTTGAGGCTTATACTGGGTACAATGTGCCATGTTTGAGGCTTATACTGGGTACAATGTGCCATGTTTGAGACTTATACTGGGTACAATGTGCCGTGTTTGAGGCTTATTAGGGTACAATGTGCGTGTTTGAAGCTTATACTGGGTACAATGTGCCGTGTTTGAGACTTATACTGGGTACAATGTGCCGTGTTTGAGGCTTATTAGGGTACAATGTGCCGTGTTTGAAGCTTATACTGGGTACAATGTGCCGTGTTTGAGGCTTATACTGGGTACAATGTGCCGTGTTTGAGGCTTATACTGGGTACAATGTGCCGTGTTTGAGGCTTTTACTGGGTACAATGTGCCGTGTTTGAGGCTTATACTGGGTACAATGTGCCGTGTTTGAGGCTTATACTGGGTACAATGTGCCGTGTTTGAGGCTTATACTGGGTACAATGTGCCGTGTTTGAGGCTTATACTGGGTACAAAGTGCCGTGTTTGAGGCTTATACTGGGTACAATGTGCCGTGTTTGAGGCTTATACTGGGTACAATGTGCCGTGTTTGAGGCTTATTAGGGTACAATGTGCCATGTTTGAGGCTTATAAGGGTACAATGTGCCGTGTTTGAAGCTTATACTGGGTACAATGTGCCATGTTATAGGCTTATTAGGGTACAATGTGCCATGTTTGAGGCTTATACTGGGTACAATGTGCCATGTTTGAGGCTTATTAGGGTACAATGTGCTATGTTTGAGGCTTATACTGGGTGCAATGTGCCGAGTTTGAGGCTTATACTGGGTACAATGTGCCATGTTTGAGGCTTATTAGGGTACAATGTGCTATGTTTGAGGCTTATACTGGGTGCAATGTGCCGAGTTTGAGGCTTATATTGGGTACAATGTGCCGTGTTTGAGGCTTATAAGGGTACAATGTGTCGTGTTTGAAGCTTATACTGGGTACAATGTGCCATGTTAGAGGCTTATTAGGGTACAATGTGCCGTGTTTGAGGCTTATACTGGGTACAATGTGCCATGTTTGAGGCTTATACTGGGTGCAATGTGCCGAGTTTGAGGCTTATACTGGGTACAATGTGCCGTGTTTGAGGCTTATACTGGGTACAATTTGCCATGTTTGAGGCTTATTAGGGTACAATGTGCTATGTTTGAGGCTTATACTGGGTGCAATGTGCCGAGTTTGAGGCTTATACTGGGTACAATGTGCCATGTTTGAGGCTTATACTGGGTACAATGTGCCAGGTTTGGGGCTTATTAGGGTACAATGTGCCGTGTTTGAGGCTTATACTGGGTACAATGTGCCATGTTTGAGGCTTATTAGGGTACAATGTGCTATGTTTGAGGCTTATACTGGGTGCAATGTGCCGAGTTTGAGGCTTATACTGGGTACAATGTGACGTGTTTGAGGCTTATTAGGGTACAATGTGACGTGTTTGAGGCTTATTAGGGTACAATGTGCCATGTTTGAAGCTTATACTGGGTACAATGTGCCGTGTTTGAGGCTTATACTGGGTACAATGTACTATGTTTGAGGCTTATACTTGGTACAATGTGCCGTGTTTGAGGCTTATACTGGCTACAATGTACTATGTTTGAGGCTTATACTGGGTACAATGTGCCGTGTTTGAGGCTTATTAGGGTACAATGTTTGAGGCTTATTAGGGTACAATGTGCCGTGTCCGAGGCTTATACTGGGTATAATGTACTATGTTTGAGGCTTATACTGGGTACAATGTGCCGTGTTTGAGGCTTATTAGGGTACAATGTGCCGTGTCTGAGGCTTATACTGGGTAGAATGTACTATGTTTGAGGCTTATTAGGGTACAATGTGCCGTGTTTGAGGCTTATACTGGGTACAATGTGCTATGTTTGAGGCTTATTAGGGTACAATGTGCCGTGTTTGAGGCTTATACTGGGTACAATGTACTATGTTTGAGGCTTATACTGGGTACAATGTGCCGTGTTTGAGGCTTATTAGGGTACAATGTGCCGTGTTTGAGGCTTATACTGGGTACAATGTGCCATGTTTGAGGCTTATACTGGGTACAATGTGCCGTGTTTGAGGCTTATACTGGGTACAATGTGCCGTGTTTGAGGCTTATACTGGGTACAATGTGCCGTGTTTGAGGCTTATACTGGGTACAATGTGCCATGTTTGAGGCTTATACTGGGTACAATGTGCCATGTTTGAGGCTTATACTGGGTACAATGTGCCATGTTTGAGGCTTATTAGGGTACAATGTGCCATGTTTGAGGCTTATACTGGCTACAATGTGCCGTGTTTGAGGCTTATACTGGGTACAATGTGCCGTGTTTGAGGCTTATACTGGGTACAATGTGCCGTGTTTGAGGCTTATACTGGGTACAATGTGTCGTGTTTGAGGCTTATACTGGGTACAATGTGCCGTGTTTGAGGCTTATACTGGGCTTATACTGGGTACAATGTGCCGTGTTTGAGGCTTATACTGGGTACAATGTGCCGTGATTGAGGCTTATACTGGGTACAATGTGCCGTGTTTGAAGCTTATACTGGGTACAATGTGCCGTGTTTGAGGCTTATACTGGGTACAATGTGCCGTGTTTGAGGCTTATACTGGGTACAATGTGCCGTGTTTGAGGCTTATACTGGGTTTTTAAGCTGTGAATCTACATGATAACAATATATTTTACTATAGATTGATGATGGTAAAATAACAAACGTAGTTAATTATTCAAAGGTGCTCTAAATACGATGGCATATGCAGGCCTGCCAAAACTTTTTAACACAAAATCATGAGATTTTTTTAATTTAAGATTTAAAGTGCGTGAAGAAAAAATTTAAATGAAAATTTGGAGCTTGCGACTTGAATTTCGCACTAATTTTTTTAAAGCGCAAATTTAAATTATTTATGCAATTAATACAAAATGATGCATTTTTGATAGTTATATTAAATAATTAGCATAGTAATTTGATTACAAAGACTTTAATTTCTACCAAAGTTTTTTGTTTATTTTTTTATGAAGGAGTACATACTGTTCTAAACAGATGCGTTCTTAATGCCAATACACAAAGTCTTCATAACTCTTATATAAATTATAATCATCGTACACAGCAGCAGTTGTTATAGTGTTACCACACACGAGGAGTTGCTAGTTCCTCACACTTGCGATATCAGTTAGCTTGACCAATTAAAGAAGCCACAGATATATTGCTGTTATTGCACATGTCGTTATGTCACTGAAGGAACTTATTATGCCCTTAGGTGTTAATTGTATATTTAGTCAGTGCATTACACGGATGACCCCCTTGTTACATGACCAATTCGGGAAATAGCTGATTAACTGTGAAAATATAGCTGTTAAATCATAAACATTCTATTTTGATGAAAAATCTGGAGATTTTACATTTAAATCTGGAGTGACTGAAAAATCTGGAAAATCCAGATTTGGCAGGCCTGAATATGCATCTGTGTGTGTGTAATAACATGGAGGCACTGAAGCATCAAGATCATGACAGTGAAGCAAAAATTAATTGAATTCACCATAATAATTATAATTTATTGTATAATGAAAATAAACAGGAGGCTCAAATGGTCCTAAATCGCTCAGCCTGATGACCTTGTCCGTTGTTCACACATGCAACAGTAACAAAAGTGGGTGAAATAAAAGAGGCTGGTAAGTTCAGATTTTCCAAAACTTTCCCTTTTAATATAATTATGTCTATGTAAATCTGTGATCCCCGGGGCAGGGCCAAAATTTTTTTTTTTTTTTTTAATAATAATATTAATATTTATATATAAACAGTTTTCAAAATATTTAGAAGAAAAATATGCATATCATGATTAGAAACTCAGTGTATAAATGGGGAGTTTTTTTTAAATTTCTTTACAATATTCAAAAAATATTTAAAATACAATTTTGATGAGAGGTCTCTGCAATCTGAGGGTCTTTCAAAAGAATTTTATTTGCAAATACACCAGACTGCTGTGTGCCTCTTTAAATCTTGAAAGCAGTAAACATTTACAAAATTGTCAAAATATTTATTTTGTTACTTTAATACGCCTTCATTGATAATTGCAAAGAAATGTTTGTTTTTTCAAAACCCAGCATATATATATTGTATAAAGAATTGATTAACGTAGATAAATACAATGCTAACATAATCAATGTATGAGTGTTTCAGTTTTTATACCAGATCCACATAATATCTCTGCTGAGTTTTCCTACAGTTGACTGCATGAAACAACAAGAGGCCCAAGAGGGCCTGATGACGCTCTACTGTGTAAAGATGTCATATTAAGCCTTTTCCTATATAAACTTTGGGTCGCCACGGCGGCCATTTTGATTATTGTAAGAAAACAAAAAACACAAACTTGTTAGATGCCAACCATTGTGATAAAGTTTCAACAAAATCCTTCAAAAGGTTTCAGAGAAGATTTCATATTTAACCTTTTCCTATATAACTCTATGTAAACCTTGAGTCACCATGGCAACCATTTTGATTATTCGATGATAACGAAAAACACAAATTTGACAGAGGCCAACCCAAGGAACATGTATATGATATTTCACTGGAATGGATGAAGTGGTTTCGGAGGAGATGTCTGAGGCGCACTATCCCAAATATCATTGTGATAAAGTTTCAACAAAATCCTTCAAGAGGTTTCAGAGAAGATGTCAATTTTAGCCTTTTCCTACATAACTCTATGTAAACTTTGGGTCGTCGCGGCGGCCATTTTGATTATTCGACAATAACGAAAAACACAAATTTGATAGAGGCCAACCCAAGCAACATGTTTATGATATTTCACAAGAATGGAATAAGTGTTTTCGGAGGACATGTTGTTTGAAATTTCCTTAAATTTGACCCATTTTAAGGCATGGCGGTCGCGAAAAACACAAATCTGAGAGGGACTATCCCAAATATCATGGTGATTAAGTTTCATCAAAATCCTTCAAGCGGTTTCAGAGAAAATGTCATTTTCAACCTTTTCCGATATAACTCTATGTAAACTTTGGGTTGCCGTGTTGCCCATTTTGTTTATTCGACGGTAACGAAAAACATAAACTTGATAGAGGCCAACCCAAGGAACAAGTATATGATATTTCACAAAAATTGAATAAGTGGTTTCGGAGGAGATGTCGTTTGAAATTTCCTTAAATTTGACCTAGTTTTAGCCATGGCGGCCATCTTGGATGAATGGCGGCCGCAAAAAACATAAATCTGAGAGGGGCCCTCCCAAGTAACATTGTGATGAAGTTTCATCAAAATCCTTCAAGCGGTTTCAGAGGAGATGTTGATTTTATAAAATTGCTAACAGACAGACGGACAGACGGACGACGGACAAAAAGTGATCGCATAAGCCCTCCTGGCCTTTGGCCAGAAGAGCTAAAAATGGTGTTATCCAAAATAAATATATAAAGACAAGACATTTCTATGGAGGTGTGACTTCATTATTCAGTGGGAACAGCAGGGAACATAATTTAAAAGATATAATTAAACATTTCTTGGGATTTTCCTTTTGATTTTTTTTTCGTCAAAAAAAAAGACAAAACAAAAAACAACAAGAAGAAGGAAAAGATAGATGTGTTGCACAATGTAACTCTTAAAATTTAAGACAAAGACTAATTAGTAGGAATTTATAAGTCAACCAAGGTTTTTCAAATTTATCAAATGCAAAACTTTTAATTACGTTTATTTTTTCAGTTTGATATATGTATTTAATCTGCGGTTTGAAATTTAGGAACAATGGTAATCTTTCATCTAACTTTCATTTATATATGAAGTATTTTGCATGCAAAATTAGTTTATTTAGAACATTGTCATATTCACCAGACCCAAATATTATTTCTTTTGTAGTCCATTCCATTTGGATTAATTAAAATAAATGTGTAATGGTTTCTGGAGACTCTGTGCAAAAGCTACAGGAGTTATCATTTTTTATCTTCATTTTTGTCAAAAGGATGTTTGTAGCAGTAATTCTGTGGTTTTATTTTTTCCTGAAACCATTTAAATCTAGTATCTTTTGTACATTTGAAAGGCATTTTGAATAAATCATTCCAATCTCTGTCTATATTTAGACCATATTGCCCCCATTTGGCTATAGATGTTGGATGTACATTTGATTTAATAAGTATATCATAAATGGGACGACAGCCTTTCTGTGCGCTTGTTATTAAGGACACTATTGATGGGCAAATTGGATTTTCTAACTTTATAGCAAGATGAGCAAAAGTTTTGTTTCTGAAGGTAGCCCTGTATTGCTGCTGTCATACCTTGATATTCTAAAAAATGTGAATGTACAGCAAACTTTTCGATAAATAGCGTAAAAGAGAGAAGATGCCCATTGTTATCCATTATATCATTAATAAATAAAATACCTTTATCATACAATCTTTTATAAAAAACACTTGATTTTAATGTTATTATTGTACCATAACGGTTGTGTTAAGAACAGGGCCAGAATTACCCCAGGGTCACAATTCAAACAAACTTAGTATATGACCATAAGCTGATCCTCCATACAAAATATTAGACCTCTAGATCTAGTAGTTTCAAAGAAGATTTTTTAAAGATTTCGTATAGAACTGTATGTAAAATGGATACTCCTTGAGGCGGTGCCAAATTTGAACCCAGGTTCACCATTTCAATAAACTTGAGCTTATTCTACATGCAAAATATTCCAGCATTATCTATTTTAGTTCCAGAGAAGACTATCTTTAAAATTAATGTTTTACTTATATAACTCTTTGTTAAACACGTGACGCCTGGGACTGGCTAAAGTTAACCCAGGGACCGTAATGCTATGCTACATGCAATACATGAAGTTTCTTTATGCCTTATGGTGAATTTATTTATTTTTTTATTATTTTCCCTATATAACTATTTAAAATCACAGTAAGCTCATGCAACATGCAAACTAGTAGACATTTAGCTTATGCAGTTTCAGATAAGAAGATTTTTTGAAGAATTTAATTTTTAAAGAATTTCCTATACAAGTGTATATGAAATTGAGACCCACGGGGTGGGGCCTGATTTGACACACATTTAGTAGGGGACCATAAGCTGAAGCTACATGCAATATATGAGAGGTCTACGGATTGTGGTTTTAGAGAAGTTATTCTTTGTAAAACATGCAAAAAAAAAAGTTTCTCATCAGACATGGGTTCAGCAAAGGTCTTTTTCACAAGAGCTATTTTTGAAAATAATTATTGTAGGTTTCAGACTTCTGTAGTTAATATGATATTATGAGGTTGAATCTACTAAATAGCTCCACCCCAACCCCATTTAATATCTTTATCTAATAAACCCCAATCTTATGTTTAGTGTATTTAATAGAAATGTTGACATTTTGAATAATTTGCACAATAAAGCATATAACAAAAGCTTAATCTGTGTGTGTATTTATTGTTTCTGAGCAAATGATTCAAATTTGATGAAAGCTCAATTGTTGAATTAATTTACTTATCTCATTTATAATTATCTCAACATTAAAAGAACTCTTTTGGTATCATTTACAACAAGAGACATTATTAAGTGAGCCTAAACCTTTGCCGCTTTCATGGACAGCTGTTTTCATGGATATTCTCTTTATAATATAAAGTTTGACAGCACATGGCATAATTACCTTAAGTTTTTCGGCCATAACATCGGCCTGACATTGTGGACACTTGACAATCCTCTTTATACACTGTGTCTGTAGATGGGAGGCGAGGTCGCCCCGCATTAACACACTGGCACATTCATTGGGGCATGGAGTGAACGAGTATACACATTCATTAAGATGTTCCTGCAAAGATTAAACAATATTTATTCTGGGGTAAAATCAACTGAAAAATTATATATGTCAAATGTAAGTAATGTGATTTATTTATAATGGAAAATCCACAAGCTATGACACACTAGGCTGTAGGTCTGACAAAAAAGTTGTTTAGTCCTCTGTTTGCTTGTTATTGGATCAGTTAAACCATGAGTTACACACTAGGATGTAGGTCTGGCATAAAGATTGTTTGCTTGTTATTGGATCAGTTAACCATGAGTTACACACTAGGATGTAGGTCTGGCATAAATAATGTTTGCTTGTTATTGGATCAGTTATACCATGAGTTACACACTAGGATGTAGGTCTGACATAAAGATTGTTTGCTTGTTATTGGATCAGTTATACCATGAGTTACACATTAGGATGTAGGTCTGGAATAAAGACTGTTTGCTTGTTGTTGGATCAGTTAAACCATGAGTTACACACTAGGATGTAGGTCTGGCATAAATAATGTTTGCTTGTTATAGGATCAGTTATATCATGAGTTACACACTAGGATGTAGGTCTGGCATAAATAATGTTTGCTTGTTATTGGATCAGTTAAACCATGAGTTACACACTAGGATGTAGGTCTTTGCTTGTTATTGGATCAGTTATACCATGAGTTACACATTAGGATGTAGGTCTGACATAAATAATGTTTGCTTGTTATTGGATCAGTTATACCATGAGTTACACACTAGGATGTAGGTCTGACATAAATATTGTTTGCTTGTTATTGGATCAGTTATACCATGAGTTACACACTAGGATGTAGGTCTGACATAAATAATGTTTGCTTGTTATTGGATCAGTTATACCATGAGTTACACACTAGGATGTAGGTCTGGAATAAAGACTGTTTGCTTGTTGTTGGATCAGTTAAACCATGAGTTACACACTACGATGTAGGTCTGGCATAAATAATGTTTGCTTGTTATTGGATCAGTTATACCATGAGTTACACACTAGGATGTAGGTCTGGCATAAATAATGTTTGCTTGTTATTGGATCAGTTAAACCATGAGTTACACTAGGATATAGGTCTGGCATAAAGATTGTTTGCTTGTTATTGGATCAGTTATACCAGGAGTTACACACTAGAATGTAGGTCTGGCATAAATATTGTTTGCTTGTTATTGGATCAGTTATAACATGAGTTACACACTAGGATGTAGGTCTGGCATAAATATTGCTTGCTTGTTATTGGATCAGTTACACCACAAGTTACACACTAGGATGTAGGTCTTGCAT
Organism: Cyrtodaria siliqua; assembly: GCA_037043455.1. NCBI lineage: Eukaryota > Metazoa > Mollusca > Bivalvia > Adapedonta > Hiatellidae > Cyrtodaria > Cyrtodaria siliqua. The sequence goes on along the minus strand of JAWPHD010015337.1, from coordinate 45,277 downwards.
AAATATTGTTTGCTTGTTATTGGATCAGTTATACCATGAGTTACACACTAGGATGTAGGTATTTGCTTGTTACTGGATCAGTTATACCATGAGTTACACATTAGGATGTAGGTCTGACATAAATAATGTTTGCTTGTTATTGGAACAGTTATACCATGAGTTACACACTAGGATGTAGGTCTGACATAAAAATTGTTTGCTTGTTATTGGATCAGTTATACCATGAGTTACACACTAGGATGTAGGTCTGACATAAATAATGTTTGCTTGTTATTGGATCAGTTATACCATGAGTTACACACTAGGATGTAGGTCTGGAATAAAGACTGTTTGCTTGTTGTTGGATCAGTTAAACCATGAGTTACACACTAGGATGTAGGTCTGGCATAAATAATGTTTGCTTGTTATTGGATCAGTTATACCATGAGTTACACACTAGGATGTAGGTCTGGCATAAATAATGTTTGCTTGTTATTGGATCAGTTAAACCATGAGTTACACTAGGATATAGGTCTGGCATAAAGATTGTTTGCTTGTTATTGGATCAGTTATACCATGAGTTACACACTAGTATGTAGGTCTGGCATACATATTGTTTGCTTGTTATTGGATCAGTTATAACATGAGTTACACACTAGGATGTAGGTCTGGCATAAATATTGCTTGCTTGTTATTGGATCAGTTACACCACGAGTTACACACTAGGATGTAGGTCTGGCATAAATATTGTTTGCTTGTTATTGGATCAGTTATACCATGAGTTACACACTAGGATGTAGGTCTTTGCTTGTTACTGGATCAGTTATACCATGGGTTACACATTAGGATGTAGGTCTGACATAAATAATGTTTGCTTGTTATTGGATCAGTTATACCATGAGTTACACACTAGGATGAAGGTCTGACATAAATATTGTTTGCTTGTTATGAGATCAGTTATACCATGAGTTACACACTAGGATGTAGGTCTGACATAAAGATTGTTTGCTTGTTATTGGATCAGTTAAACCATGAGTTACACACTAGGATGTAGGTCTGACATAAATATTGTTTGCTCCTTAATGGATCAGTTATACCATGAGTTACACACTAGGATGTAGGTCTGACATAAATATTGTTTGCTTGTTATTGGATCAGTTATACCCTGAGTTACACCCGAGGACGTAGGTCTGACATAAAGATTGTTTGCTTGTTATTGGAGCAGTTATACCACGAGTTACTCACTAGGATGTAGGTCTGACATAACGATTATTCGTTTGTTATTGGATCAGTTATACCATGAGTTACACACTAGGAATTAGGTCTGATATAAAGACTGTTTGCTTGTTATTGGATCAGTTATACCATGAGTTACACACTAGGATGTAGGTCTGGCATAAATACTGTTTGCTTGTTATTGGATCAGTTATACCATGAGTTACACACTAGGAATTAGGTCTGATATAAAGACTGTTTGCTTGTTATTGGATCAGTTATACCATGAGTTACACACTAGGATGTAGGTCTGGCATAAAATTGTTTGCTTGTTATTGGATCAGACAGTAGTCACCAGGATGTAGGTCTGACATACATATTGTTTGCTTGGATGTAGGTCTGACATGTTATTGTATCAGTTATATCAGGCATTACACACTAGGATGTAGGTCTGACAAAAATATTATTTGCTTATTATTGGATCAGTTATATCATGAGTTACACACTAGGACGTAGGTCTGGCATAAAAAGACTGTTTGCTTGTTATTGGATCAGTTATACCATGAGTCACACACTAGGATCTAGGTCTGACATAAATACTGTTTGCTTGTTATTGGATCAGTTATACCCTGAGTTACACTCTAGGATGTAGGTCTGGCATAAAGATTGTTTGCTTGTTATTGGTTCAGTTATACCCTGAGTTACACTCTAGGACGTAGGTCTGGCATAAAGATTGTTTGCTTATTACTGGATCAGTTATGCCATCAGTTACCCACTAGGATGTAGGTCTGACATAAACAATTATTTGCTTGTTATTGGATCAGTTTTACCATGAGTTACACACTAGGATGTAGGTCTGACATAAATAATGTTTGGTTGTTATTGGATCAGTTATACCATGGGTTACACACTAGGATGTAGGTCTGGCATAAAGAATGCTTGCTTGTTATTGGATCAGTTATACCATGAGTTACACACTAGGATGTAGGTCTGGCATAAATACTGTTTGCTTGTTATTGGATCAGTTATACTATGAGTTACACACTAGGATGTAGGTCTGACATAAAGACTGTTTGCTTGTTATGGGATCAGTTATACCATGTTGGATCAGTTATACCAGGAGTTACACACTAGGATGTAGGTCTGGCATAAAGATTGTTTGCTTGTTATTGGATCAGACAGTAGTCCAATGAAGTGTCAAAACACAATTTAGATTTATGACCTCTGGCCATCATGTATATCATCCCTGTCCTATTTAATCATTCATTGCCACAGTGAGTGAGTGATACACTTGGCTAAGGATGTTTGTGGTTTGATGAAATACCATTGATGGCATTTACCAGGGGTGGCACAGTTACAATATTCAGGTATGGCCATACCTGCTGTGTGGCACAGTTACAATATTCAGGTATGGCCATACCTGCTGTGTGGCACAGTTACAATATTCAGGTATGGCCATATCTGCTGTGTGGCACAGTTACAATATTCAGGTATGGCCATACCTGCTGTGTGGCACAGTTACAATATTCAGATATGGCCATACCTGCTGTGTGGCACAGTTACAATATTCAGGTATGGCCATACCTGCTGTGTGGCACAGTTACAATATTTAGGTATGGCCATACCTGCTGTGTGGCACAGTTACAATATTCAGGTATGGCCATACCTGCTGTGTGGCACAGTTACAATATTCAGATATGGCCATATCTGCTGTGTGGCACAGTTACAATATTCAGGTATGGCCATACCTACTGTGTGGCACAGTTACAATATTCAGGTATGGCCATACCTGCTGTGTGGCACAGTTACAATATTCAGGTATGGCCATACCTGCTGTGTGGCACATTTACAATATTCAGATATGGCCATACCTGCTGTGTGGCACAGTTACAATATTCAGGTATGGCCATACCTGCTGTGTGGCACAGTTACAATATTTAGGTATGGCCATACCTGCTGTGTGGCACAGTTACAATATTCAGGTATGGCCATACCTGCTGTGTGGCACAGTTACAATATTCAGATATGGCCATATCTGCTGTGTGGCACAGTTACAATATTCAGGTATGGCCATACCTACTGTGTGGCACAGTTACAATATTATACCTGCTGTGTGGCAAGTTACAATATTCAGGTATGGCCACACCTGCTGTGTGGCACAGTTACACTATTCAGGTATGGCCATACCTGCTGTGTGGCACAGTTACACTATTCAGGTATGGCCATACCTGCTGTGTGGCACAGTTACAATATTCAGGTATGGCCATACCTGCTGTGTGGCACAGTTACACTATTCAGATATGGCCATACCTGCTGTGTGGCACAGTTACACTATTCAGGTATGGCCATACCTGCTGTGTGGCACAGTTACAATATTCAGGTATGGCCAGACCTGCTGTGTGGCACAGTTACACTATTCAGGTATGGCCATACCTGCTGTGTGGCACAGTTACAATATTCAGGTATGGTCATCCAGGGAATGGAGAGATGGACGAGGGGTAAACCTATAGTCCCCTTAGATTAACGGCAGAAAACTAATAAGCTATGAATGGCAATGAACAGCTTGGCATTTTAACATAATCCAAGAAGTTAGATCTTTAAAACCAGTCACATTGTTTTGAGTTGTTTACCTGTATATGTTTTAATACAACAATCAAATCACAGCCTTTTTTATGGTTGGGACATTTAACAGTTAAAGCTAGGATTTCTCGTTTGGCAAAATTGTCTGGGAACAGCTGCCTCTCGTCCAGAGGCTGGTTGTCGACAGGACATGTCTTGGATTCCCTGTAATAGATAACAAGGATCATTAAGGGATGTTATGTCCACTCAAACCCATGTTAAAAGCCACTGCAATTGGAATAATAATAGGATAATAATTGTATCATATAATATGTCATCTGTCAGCTGTCTCCTGGACAACCAGGCATGCTTATTATGTTTATAAAAAAGGAATTTCTACTTACAGGTCACCTGTAAAAGATGCCATTTTTTTAAAAACAAATGCCATTTTTTTGAAAAACAAATTGATTGATGTATACTAAAAAAAGTGTTTTGAAAATGTCAAAACTATTAAACAGGAGTTGGATGGTAGACAGTTTTAACCCAGGATGGATGGTAGAAAAAAGACTTAACACAGGATGGATGGTAGAAAAAAGACTTAACACAGGATGGATGGTAGAAAAAAGACTTAACACAGGATGGATGGTAGAAAAAAGACTTAACACAGGATGGATGGTAGAAAAAAGACTTAATACAGGATGGATGGTAGAAAAAAGACTTAAACAAATACTTAACACATGGTGGATGGTAGAAAGACTTAACACAGGATGGATGGTAGGAAAAAGACTAAACACAGGATGGATAGTAGAAAAAAGACTTAACACAGGATGGATGGTAGAAAAAAGACTTAACACGGGATGGATGGTAGAAAAAAGACTTAACACAGGATGGATGGAAGAAAAAAGACTTAAACAAATACTTAACACATGGTGGATGGTAGAAAGACTTAACACAGGATGGATGGTAGAAAAAAGACTTAACACAGAATGGATGGTAGAAAAAAGACTTAACACAGGATGGATGGTAGAAAAAAGACTTAACACAGGATGGATGGAAGAAAAAAGACTTAAACAAATACTTAACACATGGTGGATGGTAGAAAGACTTAACACAGGATGGATGGTAGAAAAAAGACTTAACACAGGATGGATGGTAGAAAAAAGACTTAAAAAAAGACTAACACAGAATGGATGGTAGAAAAAAGACTTAAAAAAAGACTTAACACATGTTGGATGGTAGAAAGACTTAACACAGGATGGATGGTAGAAAAAAGACTAAACCCAGGATGGATGGTAGAAAAAAATACTTAAAAAAAGACTTTACACAGGATGGATGGTAGAAAAAAGATGTAAAAAAAGACTTAGAACAGGATGGATAGTAGAAAAAAATACTTAACACATGGTGGATAGTAGAAAGACTTAACACAGGATGGATGGCAGAAAAAAGACTAAACACAGGATGGATGGTAGAAAAAAGACTTAACACATGATGGATGGTAGTAAAAAGACTTAACATAGGATGGATGGTAGAAAAAGACTTAGAACAGGATGGATAGTAGAAAAAAATACTTAACACATGGTGGATAGTAGAAAGACTTAACACAGGATGGATGGTAGGAAAAAGACTAAACACAGGATGGATAGTAGAAAAAAGACTTAACACAGGATGGATGGTAGTAAAAAGACTTAGAACAGGATGGATAGTAGAAAAAAATACTTAACACATGGTGGATAGTAGAAAGACTTAACACAGGATGGATGGTAGGAAAAAGACTAAACACAGGATGGATAGTAGAAAAAAGACTTAACACAGGATGGATGGTAGTAAAAAGACTTAACACAGGATGGATGGTAGAAAAAAGACTTAGAACAGGATGGATGGTAGAAAAAAGACTTAACACAGGATGGATGGTAGGAAAAAGACTTAAAAAAAACTTAACACAGGATGGATGGTAGAAAAAAGACTTAACACAGGATGGATGGAAGAAAAATTACTTAAAAAAAGACTAAACACATGGTGGATGGTAGAAAAAATACTTAAAAAAAGACTTAACACAGGATGGATGGTAGAAAAAAAGACTTAACACAGGATGGATGGTGGAAAAAAGACTTAAAAAAAGACTTAACACAGAATGGATGGTAGAAAAAAGACTTAACACAGGATGGATGGTAGAAAAAAGACTAAACACAGGATGGATGGTAGAAAAAAGACTTAAAAAAAGACTTAACACAGGATGGATGGTGGAAAAAAGACTTAAAAAAAGACTTAACACAGAATGGATGGTAGAAAAAAGACTTAACACAGGATGGATGGTAGAAAAAAGACTTAACACAGGATGATTGGAAGAAAAAAGACTTTAAAAAAGACTTAACACAGGATGGATGGTAGTACCACTTAACACAGGATGGATGGTAGAAAAAAGACTAAACACAGGATGGATGGTAGAAAAAAAGACTTAAAAAAAGACTTAACACAGGATGGATGGTAGAAAAAAGACTTAAAAAAAGACTTAACACAGAATGGATGGTAGAAAAAAGACTTAAAAAAAGACTTAATACAGGATGGATGGTAAAAAAAAAATTTAACACAGGATGGATGGTAGAAAAAAGACTTAACACAGGATGATTGGAAGAAAAAAGACTTTAGAAAAGACTTAACACAGGATGGATGGTAGAAAAAAGACTTAAAAAAAGACTAAACACAAGATGGATGGTAGAAAAAAGACTTAACACAGGATGGATGGAAGAAAAAAGACTTAAACAAATACTTAACACATGGTGGATGGTAGAAAGACTTAACACAGGATGGATGGTAGAAAAAAGACTAAACACAGGATGGATGGTAGAAAAAATACTTAAAAAAAGACTTAACACAGGATGGATGGTAGAAAAAAGACTTTAAAAAAGACTTAACACAGAATGGATGGTAGAAAAAAGGCTTAAAAAAAGACTTAACACAGGATGGATGGTAGAAAAAAGACTTAACACAGGATGGATGGTAGAAAAAAGACTTAAAACAGGATGGATGGAAGAAAAAAGACTTTAAAAAAGACTTAACACATGGTGGATGGTAGAAAGACTTAACACAGGATGGATGGTAGAAAAAAGACTAAACACAGGATGGATGGTAGAAAAAAAGACTTAAAAAAAGACTTAACACAGGATGGATGGTAGAAAAAAGATGTAAAAAAAGACTTAACACAGGGTGGATGGTAGAAAAAGACTAAACACAGGATGGATGGTAGAAAAAAGACTTAACACATGATGGATGGTAGTAAAAAGACTTAACACAGGATGGATGGTAGAAAAAAGACTTAGAACAGGATGGATGGTAGAAAAAAGACTTAACACATGGTGGATGGTAGAAAGACTAAACACAGGATGGATGGTAGGAAAAAGACTTAAAAAAAGACTTAACACAGGATGGATGGTAGAAAAAAGACTTAACACAGGATGGATGGAAGAAAAATTACTTAAAAAAAGACTAAACACATGGTGGATGGTAGAAAAAATACTTAAAAAAATACTTAACACATGATGGATGGTAGTAAAAAGACTTAACACAGGATGGATGGTAGAAAAAGACTTAACACAGGATGGATGGTAGCAAAAAGACTTAGAACAGAATGGATAGTAGAAAAAAATACTTAACACATGGTGGATAGTAGAAAGACAATACAGGATGGATGGTAGGAAAAAGACTAAACACAGGATGGATAGTAGAAAAAAGACTTAACACAGGATGGATGGTAGTAAAAAGACTTAACACAGGATGGATGGTAGTAAAAAGACTTAACACAGGATGGATGGTAGAAAAAAGACTTAGAACAGGATGGATGGTAGAAAAAAGACTTAACACATGGTGGATGGTAGAAAGACTAAACACAGGATGGATGGTAGGAAAAAGACTTAAAAAAAGACTTAACACAGGATGGATGGTAGAAAAAAGACTTAACACAGGATGGATGGAAGAAAAATTACTTAAAAAAAGACTAAACACATGGTGGATGGTAGAAAAAAGACTTAACACAGGATGATTGGAAGAAAAAAGACTTTAGAAAAGACTTAACACAGGATGGATGGTAGAAAAAAGACTTAAAAAAAGACTAAACACAAGATGGATGGTAGAAAAAAGACTTAACACAGGATGGATGGAAGAAAAAAGACTTAAACAAATACTTAACACATGGTGGATGGTAGAAAGACTTAACACAGGATGGATGGTAGAAAAAAGACTAAACACAGGATGGATGGTAGAAAAAATACTTAAAAAAAGACTTAACACAGGATGGATGGTAGAAAAAAGACTTTAAAAAAGACTTAACACAGAATGGATGGTAGAAAAAAGGCTTAAAAAAAGACTTAACACAGGATGGATGGTAGAAAAAAGACTTAACACAGGATGGATGGTAGAAAAAAGACTTAAAACAGGATGGATGGAAGAAAAAAGACTTTAAAAAAGACTTAACACATGGTGGATGGTAGAAAGACTTAACACAGGATGGATGGTAGAAAAAAGACTAAACACAGGATGGATGGTAGAAAAAAAGACTTAAAAAAAGACTTAACACAGGATGGATGGTAGAAAAAAGATGTAAAAAAAGACTTAACACAGGGTGGATGGTAGAAAAAAGACTAAACACAGGATGGATGGTAGAAAAAAGACTTAACACATGATGGATGGTAGTAAAAAGACTTAACACAGGATGGATGGTAGAAAAAAGACTTAGAACAGGATGGATGGTAGAAAAAAGACTTAACACATGGTGGATGGTAGAAAGACTAAACACAGGATGGATGGTAGGAAAAAGACTTAAAAAAAGACTTAACACAGGATGGATGGTAGAAAAAAGACTTAACACAGGATGGATGGAAGAAAAATTACTTAAAAAAAGACTAAACACATGGTGGATGGTAGAAAAAATACTTAAAAAAATACTTAACACATGATGGATGGTAGTAAAAAGACTTAACACAGGATGGATGGTAGAAAAAGACTTAACACAGGATGGATGGTAGCAAAAAGACTTAGAACAGAATGGATAGTAGAAAAAAATACTTAACACATGGTGGATAGTAGAAAGACAATACAGGATGGATGGTAGGAAAAAGACTAAACACAGGATGGATAGTAGAAAAAAGACTTAACACAGGATGGATGGTAGTAAAAAGACTTAACACAGGATGGATGGTAGTAAAAAGACTTAACACAGGATGGATGGTAGAAAAAAGACTTAGAACAGGATGGATGGTAGAAAAAAGACTTAACACATGGTGGATGGTAGAAAGACTAAACACAGGATGGATGGTAGGAAAAAGACTTAAAAAAAGACTTAACACAGGATGGATGGTAGAAAAAAGACTTAACACAGGATGGATGGAAGAAAAATTACTTAAAAAAAGACTAAACACATGGTGGATGGTAGAAAAAATACTTAAAAAAATACTTAACACAGGATGGATGGTAGAAAAAAAGACTTAAAAAAAGACTTAACACATGGTGGATGGTAGAAAGACTTAACAAAGAATGGATGGTAGAAAAAAACTTAAAAAAATACTTAACACATGGTGGATGGTAGAAAGACTTAATGCAGGATGGATGGTAGAAAGACTTAACACAGGATGGATGGAAGAAAAAAGACTTAAAAAAAGACTTAACACAGGATGGATGGAAGAAAAAAGACTTGACACAGGATGGATGGTAGAAAGACTTAATACAGGATGGATGGTAGAAAAAAGACTAAACACAGGATGGATGGTAGAAAAAAGACTTAATACACGATGGATGGTAGAAAGACTTAATACAGGATGGATGGTAGAAAGACTTAACACAGGATAGATGGTAGAAAAAAGACTAAACACATGGTGGATGGTAGAAAAAGACTTAACACAGAATGATTGGAAGAAAAAAGACTTAAAAAAAGACTTAACACAGGATGGATGGTAGAAAAAAGACTTAACACAGAATGGATGGAAGAAAAATTACTTAAAAAAAGACTCTAACACATGGTGGATGGTAGAAATAAGTACTTAAAAAAATACTTAACACAGGATGGATGGTAGAAAAAAACTTAACACAGGATGGATGGTAGAAAAAAAGACTTAAAAAAAAGACTTAACACAGGATGGGTGGTTGAAAAAAGACTTAACACAGGATGGCTGGTAGAAAAAAAGACTTAATGCAGGATGGATGTAGAAAGACTTAACACAGGATGGATGGAAGAAAAAAGACTTAAAAAGACGACTTAACACAGGATGGATGGAAGAAAAAAGACTTAACACAGGATGGATGGTAGAAAGACTTAATACAGGATGGATGGTAGAAAAAAGACTAAACACAGGATGGATGGTAGAAAAAAGACTAACACACGATGGATGGTAGAAAGACTTAATACAGGATGGATGGTAGAAAGACTTAACACAGGATGGATGGTAGAAAAAAGACTAAACACATGGTGGATGGAAGAAAAGACTTAACACAGGATGGATGGTAGAAAAAAGACTTAACACAGGATGGATGGTAGAAAAAAGACTTAACACAGGATGGATGGTAGAAAGACTTAATACGGGATGGATGGTAGAAAGACTTAATACAGGATGGATGGTAGAAAGACTTAACACAGGATGGATGGTAGAAAAAAGACTTAACACATGATGGATGGTAGAAAGACTTAATACAGGATGGATGGTATAAAGACTTAATACAGGATGGATGGTAGAAAGACTTAACACAGGATGGATGGTAGAAAAAAAGACTTAAAAAAAGACTTAACACAGGATGGATGTAGAAAAAAGACTTAACACAGGATGGATGGTAGAAAAAACACTTAAAAGAAAAGACTTAACACAGGATGGATGTTTAGAAAAAAAACTTAACACAGGATGGATGGTAGAAAAAAAGACTTAACACATGATGGATGGTAGAAAGACTTAACACATGATGGATGTAGAAAGACTTAACACAGGATGAATGGTAGAAAAAAACTTAACACAGGATGGATGGTAGAAAAAAGACTTAACACAGGATGGATGGTAGAAAAAAGACTTAACACAGGATGGATGGTAGAAAAAAAACTTAACACAGGATGGCTGGTAGAAAAAAGAGACTGAACACAGGATGGATGGTAGAAAAAAGACTAAACACAGGATGGATGGTAGAAAGAAACTTAACACAGGATGGATGGTAGACAAAACACTTAAAAAAAAGACTTAACACAGGATGGATGGTAGAAAAAAACTTAACACAGGATGGATGGTAGAAAAAAGACTTAAAAAAAGACTTAAACCGGATGGATGGGTGAAAAAAGACTTAACACAGGATGGCTGGTAGAAAAAAAGACTGTAACACAGGATGATGGTAGAAAAAAGACTTAACACAGGATGGATGGTAGAAAAAAGACTTAATACAGGATGGATGTAGAAAAAAACTTAACACAGGATGGATGGTAGAAAAAAAACTTAACACAGGATGGATGGTAGAAAAAAGACTTAATACAGGATGGATGGTAGAAAAAAAACTTAACACAGGATGGATTGTAGAAACAATATTTAAAAAAAAGACTTTAACACAGGATGGATGGTAGAAAAAAAGACTTAACACAGGATGGATGGTAGAAAAAAGACTTAACACAGGATGGATGGTAGAAAAAAACTTAAAACAGGATGGATGGTAGAAAAAAGACTTAAAAAGACTTAACACAGGATGGATGGTAGAAAAAAACTTAACACAGAATGGATGGTAGAAAAAAGACTTAACACAGGATGGATGGTAGAAAAAAAGCCTTAAAAAAAGACTTAACACAGGATGATGTAGAAAAAAGACTTAACACAGGATGGATGGTAGAAAAAAAACTTAACACAGGATGGCTGGTAGAAAAAAGACTTAACACAGGATGGATGGTAGAAAAAAGACTTAACACAGGATGGATGGTAGAAAAAAGACTTAATACAGGATGGATGGTAGAAACAACAAGCCTTAACAACTAAGGTGTTGGATGGTAGAAACAACAAGTCTTAACACGGGTTGGATGGTAGAAACAACAAGTCTTAACACGGGTTGGATGGTAGAAACAACAAGTCTTAACACGGGTTGGATGGTAGAACAACAAGTCTTAACACGGCTTGGATGGTAGAAACAACAAGTCTTAACACAGGTTGGATGGTAGAAACAACAAGTCTTAATACAAGTTGGATGGTAGAAACAACAAGTCTTAATACAAGTTGGATGATATAAACAACAAGTCCTAACACAGGCTGGATGGTAGAAACAACAAGTCTTAACAGAGGTTGGATGGTAGAAACAACAAGTCTTAATACAAGTTGGATGGTAGAAACAACAAGTCTTAATACAAGTTGGATGATATAAACAACAAGTCCTAACACAGGCTGGATGGTAGAAACAACAAGTCTTAACAGAGTTGGATGGTAGAAACAAGTCTTAACCAAGCATGGATGGTAGAAACAACAATCCTAACACAGGATGGATGGTAGTTACCAGCATGGATGGTAGAAACAACCAAGAATTATCATAGGATGGATTATAGAATCAAGTCTTAACACATATTGGATGATAGATTGTCTCAGCCTTAGCCATTTCAGAATACAGGCCTTACAAAACCTGTGTCCACACTCAGTCTGCATTGGCTCCCGCAGAACCAGGAGACAGGATGGTGCAGTCATGTTTCTCACAACGCTGAGGTACAAATTCCAGGTCCCAACCTTCAGTCATTGTCCAGAGTCTGCGAGTAGTCGCCACCTGGAAAAATAAACTGAAACTGTAAACCAAAGTCAAACCCCCACATTGCACAATTTGATATAGAAAAGGTATATGTTGAATGATAATGTATTTCACTTTACTTTGGGCAATATACTATAAGAGAAATGAGGTTATTCCTTAACATCTGAAATTCTTTAAACAATACCCAATATCTTTTGTTAATTTTTTTTTATATATATATAGGGGCTATATGTGTGAGCATTTAGTTGCAGTATTTGTGTGATTTACCTGAGGCATATGGAGAGCTGTGTCACTGCCACTCTGCCCAGTAGTGAGCATGGAGGTGTAACTGGTTGTTGGGGGATCTATAGAAGCCATCCACAGTGTTACAGCTCACCAGCATTATGCCCCTATCATCACCTCTAGTTCTCTTCTTTAAAGGCTCTGCAGGAACAAAAGAATAAACTATCACAATCGGGCAGCCATGTCAGTCTCCAACCATGTGATCTAGTAGTCTCATCAGGCATTTGGAAGGTGAATTTCAGGCAGTGATTACATTTTGGATGGTGAATTTAAGGCAGTGAGTACATTTTGGGTGGTGAATTTAAGGCAGTGATTACATTTTCGAAGGTGAATTTCAGGCAGTGATTACATTTTGGGTGGTGAATTTAAGGCATTGATTACATTTTTGGGTGGTGAATTTAAGTCAGTGATTACATTTAGGTGACAAATTTAAGGCAGTGATTACATTTTGGGTGGTGAATTTAAGGCATTGATAACATTTTGAGTGGTGAATTTCAGGCAGTGATTACATTTTGGGTGGTGAATTTAAGGCAGTGATTACATTTTAGGTGGCAACTTTAAGGCAGTGATTACATTTTGGGTGGTGAATTTAAGGCAGTGATTACATTTTGAGTGGTGAATTTAAGGCAGTGATTACATTTTGAGTGTGAATTTAAGGCATTGATTACATTTTGGGTGGTGAATTTAAGGCAGTGATTACATTTGGGTGGTGAATTTAAGGCAGTGATTACATTTTGAGTGGTGAATTTCAGGCAGTGATTACATTTTGGGTGGTGATTTTAAGGCAGTGATTACATTTTGGGTGGTGAATTTAAGGCAGTGATTACATTTTGAGTGGTGACTTTCAGGCAGTGATTACATTTGAGTGGTGAATTTAAGGCAGTGATTACATTTGAGTGGTGAATTTAAGGCAGTGATTACATTTTAGGTGGGCAAATTTAAGGCGGTAATTACATTTTGAGTGTGAAATTTAAGGCAGTGATTACATTTTAGGTGGCAAACTTAAGGCAGTGATTACATTTTGGGTAGTGAATTTAAGGCAATGAATACATTTTGGATGGTGAATTTAAGACAGTGATTACATTTTGGATGGTGAATTTCAGGTAGTGATTACATTTTAGGTGGCAAACTTAAGGCAGTGATTACATTTTGGGTAGTGAATTTAAGGCAATGAATACATTTTGGATGGTGAATTTAAGACTGTGATTACATTTTGGATGGTGAATTTAAGACAGTGATTACATTTTGGGTTGTGAATTTAAGGCAGTGATTACATTTTGGATGGTGAATATAAGGCTGTGAAACTCAAAATCTTCGGAATCAGAATAACCCTTGTAAACATTCAAGTCCACTTTCACAACTTCCAATATATTATGCTTGAGAATTACATTCTTATCAGAAAAAGTTTACTGGTACTCAAGTAATTGTGTTCACAACAAACGCTAATGGATGATTTGAAAAATAGTGATTATTTTGCCTTCTTGACTTTTCTTTGGATAAAATTAATGACAATTCGACATGAATTTAGTTGTTGCTACCATTAAATATACTCTCACATGCATTTATGATAAGTCTTATGTTTATGAATGAAGATATGAAGAAGAGATCCATGACCTTGAAGTGCTCTACTGATCACCATGGCAACTATTTTTTAAATTGATATTTTAATGAAAAATTGTATTTTCAAAAAATATATATATTTGTCATAAAATACAGGTATTAAAGGGACACACAGCAATCTTTATTTTTAAAAACTCACGGCGTGCCGCTAGTTTTTCTGCAAAACTTGCATCTGAAAACGGACGCTCCTGAATCTGTTTTCAATCTTCGCGTAGCCATCACTTTAAGCTTCGCAAAGCCAAAAAATAATTTTGAACCCCATGATTACATGTAATTTTATTGACAGCCGAAAACCAAAATGGGGGACGGCGGAACATTCCATTTTTCTAGGGTAGGTGACTTAAAAATCAGTTGACCAACAGTAGTGTAAATAACAAATATAAACGCAGTATACTATTTACCTACCCTTTATTTGCTAGATATAATGGTTTCCATTCCAAAATAAAGGATAAGTATGATTGATTGCCGGAAGTGCTGAACATTGAACAACAACACCACCCTGCATAACCTACGTTTTACTTGGTACATCCGAACCCTAGAAACAGACATGCGCAGACGACAATTTCTAAAAATAAGGCCGCCATGTTGTTTTAATTTTTACAATGTAAACAATGGTGTCAAAATTAATTTTAGGCTTTGTGAAGCATACCGGATGGCTATGGCAAGATTGTAAACAGATCCAGGAGCGTCTATTTTCATTCTATCTAACCATATCAGGTATGAAAACATATAATAAGTAATAAAAAAAAATATTGATTAATATTTGACGCACAGGCACCCTGAAATGCACAGTAGACAAAATAGGGGCTGAACAACTTGTGTTGCGCGCTTCTCCATTACTATTTAACCACTTTACAGGAATGTTGACCAGCAAGTGAAGATGCGCACCTGGGTTTTCAAGAATGACTTAAAGGTTTGAATTACATTATTAATTAACGTGTTATTTCATCTTTCATCTACAACTTTCTAGTTCTTCTATTAAAAAGTTAAACGTGTTTATGTTCATTATCAAAATGCTATGGCATAGTGACCTTAGTGGGGGCATCCGTTCCCTATGGACATATTTTTAGTTTAAATCTATTTTAAGTCATGGTGGCCATTTTGGATTTCAAACTAACCTGAATTTTATTTAAAACCTACTTAAACAAGAGGTCAATGACCTTGAAGCTCTACTGATAGGTTTTTGATAGCTAGATCAGCATTCCTTGAAGTTTCATGAAAATCCGTCAAGTAGTTTCAGAGGAGTAGTCGCTACAAGTTTTTACTAGATAACTCTATGTAAACAAAGATGGCCGCTGACAGCCATGTTTAACATCGAATCAAAACGATTTTCGACAAGGACCAACATCCTGTCATGCTGATCATTTTACAGAAAAACCATATCAATATCACTTATAGTTTTCAAGAAGTAGTCGCTACAAACTTGTTTTTTGAAAATTTATTTTTAGCCGTGGCGGCCATCTTGAATTTCCGGCCGACCTGAAATTTTGCTAGGATCAATTAGACATCAAGAGCAACATTCCTGTGAAGTTTCATGAAAATCTGTGAAGTAGTTTCAGAGAAGTAGTCGCTACAAGTTTTCATTATATAACTCTATGTAAACAAAGACTGGCGGCCATGTTTATTGTCTCATCAAAATAATTTTCGACAAGGATCAACATCATTCCATAATTATCATTTTAGAAAAAGTCCCATATCAATATCACTTATAGTTTTCAAGAAGTACTCGCTACAAACTTGTGTTTTGAAAATCTATTTTTAGCTGTGGTGGCCATCTTGAATTTCCGACCAACCAGAAATGTTGCTAGGATCATTAAGACATCAAGAGCAACATTCCTGTGAAGTTTCATGGAAATCCGTCGAGAAGTTTCAGAGGAGTAGTCGCTACAAGTTTTTACTAAATAACTCTATGTAAACAAAGATGGCCGCTGGCAGCCATGTTTAACGTCGAAACAAAACGATTTTCGACAAGGAACAACATCAAGTCATGCTGATCATTTTAGAAAAAGTCCCATATGAATATCACTTAGTTTTCAAGAAGTAGTCGCTACAAACTTGTTTTTTTAAAAACCTTTTTTTAGATTTGGTGGCCATCTTGGATTTCACATCAACATGAATTTTTGCTAGGATCAACTAGACTTCATGGGCAACATTTCTGTAAAGTTTCATGAAAATCCAATCAGAAGTTTCAGAGGAGTAGTCGCTACAAAAAAAAATTAAATTAAGATAGAGTTACAGTTTTCATGTTCTGCACTTACTCTCATTGCACTCTATCATAGTGTGAAGTTTCATTGCAGTCTCATTTACAGTTTAAAGTAATGCTCCAGACAAGAATTATAAGTATAAAACTACAAAAGGCAATAACTCTAAATTCAACTGAAGACAGAATTAATGTTCTTTCACTCTGCACTTCATCTCATTACCCTCTACCATTTAAGAAGACTAGTGTCATTACAGTACCGAAAGTAGTTTTGAAGTCATTTTCCGGACATGAATTCCAAGCATAAAATTACAAAGGGCAATAACTCTAAAGTGAATGAAGACAGAGTTACGGTTCTTGCACTCTGCATTTCTTCTTATTGCCCTCTATCGTTGTGGACAAGAATTCCAAGCATAAAATTACAAAGGGCAATAACTCTAAATTGAATGAAGACAGAGTTACGGTTCTTGCACTCTGCATTTCTTCTTATTGCCCTCTATCCTTGTGTGAAGTTTCAATGCCGTCCCTTAAGTAGTAATTACAAAGGACAATAACTCAAGTTTGAATAAAGACATAGTTACAGTTCTTGCGTTCAGAACTTCCTCTTATTGCTCTCTATCACTGTGTGAAGTTTCAGTGCAGTCCCATAAGTACTTTTAAAGTTATGCTCTGGACAAGAATTATAAGTATAAAATAACAAAGGGAAATAACTCAAGTTTGAATGAAGACAGAGTTACAGTTCTTGTGTGCTGCACTTCCCCTTACTGAAAATAATTTAGTTTTAGCTGAAGCGAAAAATTTCTGGTCAACCTGCTTTTTACTGCAGACCTAATACGCATCTTGCGCAATATTCCGTTGTGTCAACTGCAGTACAGGAGTATGGGTTCAAACAAGTGCCAATTGTGTCCACTGCAGTATAGGAGTATGTGTTCAAACAAGTGCCAATTGTGTCCACTGCAGTATAGGAGTATGCATTCAAACAAGTGGTAGTTGTGTCCACTGCAGTATAGGAGTATGTGTTCAAATAAGTGGCATATGTTCAAACAAGTGACAATTGTGTCCACTGCAGTATAGGAGTATGTGTTCAAACAAATGGCAATTGTGTCGACTGCAGTATAGGAGTATATGTTCAAACAAGTGGAGTTGTGTCGACTGCAGTATAGGAGTATGCATTCAAACAAGTGGAGATGTGTCCACACCAGTATAGGAGTATGTGTTCAAACAAGTGGCAATTGTGCCCACTGCAGTATAGGAGTATGTACTCAAACAAGTGGAGTTGTGTCCACTTCAGTACAGGAATATGTGCTCCAACAAGTGGAGATGTGTCCACTGCAGTATAGGAGTATGCATTCGAACAAGTTAAATTGTGTCCACTGCAGTACAGGAGTATGCATTCAAACAAGTGGAGTTGTGTCCACTGCAGTATACGAGTATGCATTCAAACAAGTGGAGATGTGTCCACTGCAGTACAGGAGTATGCATTCAAACAAGTGGAGTTGTGTCGACTGCAGTATAGGAGTATGTGTTCAAACAAGTGGCAATTGTGTCGACTGCAGTATAGGAGTATATGTTCTAACAAGTGGAGTTGTGTCAATTGCAGTACAGGAGTATGTGTTCAAACAAGTGGAGTTGTGTCCACTGCAGTATAGGAGTATGTGCTCAAACAAGTGGAGTTGTGTCTACTGCAGTACAGGAGTATGTGCTCAAACAAGTGGAGTTGTGTCCATTGCAGTATAGGAGTATGCATTCAAACAAGTGGAGATGTGTCCACTGCAGTACAGGAGTATGCATTCAAACAAGTGGAGTTGTGTCCACTGCAGTATAGGAGTATGTGTTCAAACAAGTGGCAATTGTGTCGACTGCAGTATAGGAGTATATGTTCAAACAAGTGTAGGTGTGTCAATTGCAGTACAGGAGTATGTGTTCAAACAAGTGGAGTTGTGTCTACTGCAGTACAGGAGTATGTGCTCAAACAAGTGGAGTTGTGTCCATTGCAGTATAGGAGTATGCATTCAAACAAGTGGAGTTGTGTCCACTGCAGTATAGGAGTATGTGTTCAAACAAGTGGCAATTGTGTCGACTGCAGTATAGGAGTATATGTTCAAACAAGTGGAGTTGTGTCAATTGCAGTACAGGAGTATGTGTTCAAAAAATGGAGTTGTGTCCACTGCAGTATAGGAGTATGTGCTCAAACAAGTGGAGTTGTGTCCATTGCAGTATAGGCGTATGCATTCAAACAAGTGGAGATGTGTCCACTGCAGTATAGCAGTATGCATTCAAACAAGTGGAGTTGTGTCCATTGCAGTACAGGAGTATGTGCTCAAACAAGTGGAGATGTGCCCACTGCAGTACAGGAGTATGTGATAAAACAAGTGGAGTTGTGTCTACTGCAGTAGAGGAGTATGTGCTCAAACAAGTGGAGTTGTGTCCATTGCAGTATAGGTGTATGCATTCAAACAAGTGAAGATGTGTCCACTGCAGTATAGGAGTATGTGCTCAAACAAGTGGAGTTGTGTCCATTGCAGTATAGGAGTATGCATTCAAACAAGTGGAGTTGTGTCCACTGCAGTAGATGAGTGTGCATTCAAACAAGTGGAGTTGTGTATAGGAATGCCTACTGCAGTATAGGAGTATGCATTCAAACAAGTGGAGTTGTGTCCACTGCAGTATAAGAGTATGCATTCAAACAAGTGTCACTGTGTTCACTGCAGTATAGGAGTATGTGTTCAAACAAGTCGCAATTGTGCCCACTGCAGTATAGGAGTATGTATTCAAACAAGTGGAGTTGTGTCCACTGCAGCATAGGAGTATGCATTCAAACAAGTGGAGTTGTGTCCACTGCAGTATAAGAGTATGCATTCAAACAAGTGTCATTGTGTTCACTGCAGTATAGGAGTATGTGTTCAAACAAGTCGCAATTGTGCCCACTGCAGTATAGGAGTATGTATTCAAACAAGTGGAGTTGTGTCCACTGCAGAATAGGAGTATGCATTCAAACAAGTGGAGTTGTGTCCACTGCAGTACAGGAGTATGTGCTCAAACAAGTGGAGGTGTGTCCACTGCAGTATAGGAGTATGCATTCAAACAAGTGGAATTGTGTCCATTGCAGTATAGGAGTATGCATTCAAACAAGTGGAGTTGTGTCCACTGCAGTACAGGAGTATGTGCTCAAACAAGTGGAGATGTGTCCACTGCAGTATAGGAGTATGCATTCAAACAAGTGGAATTGTGTCGATTGCAGTATAGGAGTATGCATTCAAATAAGTGGATTGTGTCCACTCCAGCAGAGGAGTGTGTATTTAAACAAGTGAAGTTATGTTCACTGCAGTATAGGAGTATGCATTCAAACAAGTGGAGTTGTGTCCACTGCAGTATAGGAGTATGCATTCAAACACTTGGAGTTGTGTCCACTGCAGCATAGGATTATGTATTTAA
Organism: Cyrtodaria siliqua; assembly: GCA_037043455.1. Lineage (NCBI taxonomy): Eukaryota > Metazoa > Mollusca > Bivalvia > Adapedonta > Hiatellidae > Cyrtodaria > Cyrtodaria siliqua. Next base: position 25,251 of record JAWPHD010015337.1, on the reverse strand, counting down.
ACAAGTGAAGTTATGTTCACTGCAGTATAGGAGTATGCATTCAAACAAGTGGAGTTGTGTCCACTGCAGTATAGGAGTATGCATTCAAACAAGTGGAGTTGTGTCTACTGCAGTATAGGAGTATGCATTCAAACAAGTGGAGTTGTGTTCACTGCAGCATAGGAGTGTGTATTTAAACAAGTGAAGTTATGTTCACTGCAGTATAGGAGTATGCATTCAAACAAGTGGAGTTGTGTCCACTGCAGTATAGGAGTATGCATTCAAACAATTGGAGTTGTGTCCACTGCAGCATAGGAGTATGTATTTAAACAAGTGAAGTTATGTTCACTGCAGTATAGGAGTATGCATTCAAACAAGTGGAGTTGTGTCCACTGCAGCATAGCAGTATGCATTCAAACAAGTGGAGTTGTGTCCACTGCAGCATAGGAGTATGCATTCAAACAAGTGGAGTTGTGTCCACTCCAGTAGAGGAGTATGTGCTTAAACAAGTGGCAGTTTTGTCCACTGCAGTACAGGAGTATGTGTTCGAAAAAGTGGCAATTGGGTCCACAGCAGCATAGAAGTATGCATTCAAACAAGTGGAGTTGTGTCCACTGCAGCATAGGAGTATCACGGTTATCTTCCGGGTCTTCTCAGTACATAACCTCATTGCACTAATCACAGGATTATAATGCATATTCTGGATGCAATTAAAATCACACTGAGTGCCTGAGGACAGGTGACACTAATACTTTATAAGAGATAACAACCTGACAGTTCGCCTTTCACTTGCAACTCCTTTATGTAACTAGGAAGACACAAAACTACTTGTGGTTGTAAGGGTGTGATAATAAACAAGGAAATATGTCATTTACTTGTAAATAATAAATCATTTAATAATTGTGTAGAAGGTTACATTGTTAGGTATGGAGTGTGGAATGAGGTGTAACGAAAATAATAGCATAGAATATTTAGAGGCGTTAGTGAGTTGCACCTTCTATATTTTTTTATCCGCCCTTGCAGTTGTCATGAAAGGAAATGAGCCATATACCACCACACCCTTGTCTGTAAATGAGCCATATACCACTACACCCTTGTCTGTAAATGAGCCATATACCACCACACCCTTGTCTGTAAATGAGCCATATACCACTACACCCTTGTCTGTAAATGAGCCATATACCACCACACCCTTGTCTGTAAATGAACCATATACCAACACACCCTTGTCTGTAAATGAGCCATATACAACCACACCCTTGTCTGTAAATGAGCCATATACCACCAAACCCTTGTCTGTAAATGAGCCATATACCACCACACCATTGTCTGTAAATGAGCCATATACCACTACACCCTTGTCTGTAAATGAGCCATATACCACTACACCCTTGACTGTAAATGAGCCATATACCACCACACCCTTGTCTGTAAATGAGCCATATACCATTAAACCAGTGTGTGTAAATGAGCCATATACCACTACACCCTTGTCTGTAAATGAGCCATATACAACCACACCCTTGTCTGTAAATGAGCCATATACCACTACACCCTTGTCTGTAAATGAGCCATATACCACTACACCCTTGTCTGTAAATGAGCCATATACCACTACACCCTTGACTGTAAATGAGCCATATACAACCACACCCTTGTCTGTAAATGAGCCATATACAACCACACCCTTTTCTGTAAATGGGCCATATACCATTACACCCTTGACTGTAAATGAGCCATATACCACCACACCCTTGACTGTAAATGAGCCATATACCACTCCACCCTTGTCTGTTAAAGTTGTCAACAAAGAAAATGAGCCACATACCACTGCGCCCGGTAACAGATGATAAGCCTTGTGCCACCACCTGTACATGATATCCTTTTTAATGCAAATGATTTGAAAAACTGTTATTAATCAGGTGCAAACACTTTTCTGCCATATTACCGAAACATAACACGTCATAACATCAAATAACAAAGCCGCACCATGCACTATGAACAGTTACAATACAAAACAACTTAAAATCCTAAATTTGATGATGAGTATTATACGTCCATCTGTTGTGAATGCTTGTGCCCTCCAAAACAAAACCTTGTGTTTGCAATAATTCATTTTCCAACAGCTTCTTTCATTAGTTGATAAGATGATTTTATAGTCAGTTAGATGACAGTTATGGCAACTTTTCAACTTTGTACTTATAACACTAATTGTTTGACACTGGTGTAGGGATTGTTGCATATTTGCTATGATGATTTGTCATAATGTGGAGATGATCCATATTTTATTGTCAATTTGATTTGATAATTCGTTAGGCAGTTATGCGGCCTCATTAAAGTGACTGAAGGTGATCTGGAATAACTATTGGTCATTCCAGATACGAATAAAACCTTCATAACTATTGGTCAATCCACATATGAATCAAACCTTCATTAATATTGGTCATTCCAGATACGAATAAAACCTTCATAACTATTGGTCATTCCATATACGAATCAAACCTTCATAACTACTGGACATTCCAGATACGAATAAAACCTTCATAACTATTGGTCATTCCACAAACAAATAAAACCTTCATAACTATTGGTCATCCACATACAAATCAAACCTTCATAACTATTGGCCATTCCACATACAAAAACCTTCATAACTATTGGTCATTCCACATATGAATAAAACCTTCATAACTATTGGTCATCCACACACAAATCAAACCTTCATAACTATTGGTCATTCAACATACGAATAAAACCTTCATAACTATTGGTCATTCCACATATGAATAAAACCTTCATAACTATTGGTCATCCACATACAAATCAAACCTTCATAACTATTGGTCATTCCACATACGAATAAAACCTTCATAACTATTGGTCATTCCACATATGAATAAAACCTTCATAACTATTGGTCATTCCACTTACGAATAAAACCTTCATAACTTACGAATAAAACCTTCATAAATATTGGCCATTCCACATACGAATAAAACCTTCATAACTATTGGTCATTCCACATACGAATAAAACCTTCATAACTATTGGTCATTCCACGTACGAATAAAACCTTCATAACTATTGGTCATTCCACATACGAATAAAACCTTCCTAACTATTGGCCATTCCACATACGAATAAAACCTTCATAACTACTGGTCATTCCACATACGAATAAAACCTTCATAACTATTGGTCATGCCAGATGCCAGATACGAATAAAACCTTCATAACTATTGGTCATTCCACATACAAATAAAACCTTCATAACTATTGGTCATTCCACATACGAATAAAACCTTCCTAACTATTGGTCATTCCACATACGAATAAAACCTTCATAACTATTGGTCATTCCACATATGAATAAAACCTTCCTAACTATTGGTCATTCCACATACGAATAAAACCTTCGTAACTATTGGTCATTCCACATACGAATAAAACCTTCGTAACTATTGGTCATTCCACATACGAATAAAACCTTCCTAACTATTGGTCATTCCACATACGAATAAAACCTTCATAACTATTGGTCATTCCACGTACGAATAAAACCTTCATAACTATTGGTCATTCCACGTACGAATAAAACCTTCATAACTATTGGTCATTCCACATACGAATAAAACCTTCCTAACTATTGGCCATTCCACATACGAATAAAACCTTCATAACTACTGGTCATTCCACATACGAATCAAACCTTCATAACTATTGGTCATGCCAGATGCCAGATACTAATAAAACCTTCATAACTATTGGTCATTCCACATACGAATAAAACCTTCATAACTATTGGTCATTCCACATACGAATAAAACCTTCATAACTATTGGTCATTCCACATACGAATAAAACCTTCCCAACTATTGGTCATTCCACATACGAATAAAACCTTCCTAACTATTGGTCATTCCACATACGAATAAAACCTTCCTAACTATTGGTCATTCCACATACGAATAAAACCTTCCTAACTATTGGTCATTCCACATACGAATAAAACCTTCCTAACTATTGGTCATTCCACGTACGAATAAAACCTTCCTAACTATTGGTCATTCCACGTACGAATAAAACCTTCATAACTATTGGTCATTCCACATACGAATAAAACCTTCCTAACTATTGGTCATTCCACACTATTGGTCATTCCACGTACGAATAAAACCTTCATAACTATTGGTCATTCCACGTACGAATAAAACCTTCATAACTATTGGTCATTCCACGTACGAATAAAACCTTCATAACTATTGGTCATTCCACATACGAATAAAACCTTCCTAACTATTGGTCATTCCACATAAGAATAAAACCTTCATAACTATTGGTCATTCCACATACGAATAAAACCGTCAAATTGTGTTTCAGTTTCATATTCAACATTTTCAATGTGCATATGTAAAAAAGTAGGCCACATGAACCGTCCAATTTAGTTATTAACAACAGGGCTTTTTTTCAGGAATAGGGGAAGAGGCCCTTGCCCTTCAATAGGGGAAAAAAGCGTGCTTTTCGAGTTAAAGGGGAAAAAATAATGTGATTCCGAGATATAGGGGTAACAGTGTTTTGGGCAGAAATTGAAGATTTGGGAGTGCAAATATGCAAAAGAGGTACATTTTAGATAAAGTGTCTTCTATAAATGTATCCCAAACATAATAATGTTGAGAATTATTTTTTTTTAGGGGAATTTTCTCAGCCAATGAGGGGGAAAAAGTAGTCTGTTTTGCTAGAGGAAGGGGCCAAATATCGGCCCCTGTTTATGAAGGAAAAAAAGCCCTGAACAATAAAGTTTGGTTTGGAAAACTTGTTGGGTCAGCCAATTTAGGTTTAATAAATTATTAATATTATAAGACTCTATTATGGGTATCCGCTGAAGATAGAGAATTCAAACCCGAGGTATAAGTGTTTTTATGGGAACCGAGGCTCTGCCGAGGTTCCAATTAAAACACTTATACCGAGGGATGGAATTCCCTATCTGAACCGAATACCTACCACAGATTCTTTTTCTTGCATATCAGAGACATGTTGTGCCTCCAGCTACTAATGTTTTGCCTGTTTATCTGCATACCGGATGTTGGTGCGCGCGTGACTTTATCTTTACTCATAAAGATAAGACTTTCCATCCCCCATGTAAAACGTGGATAGCCTTATCCGGTATGCATGAATAAATCATATATGATGCTTCACCGCTATAAAAAAATTGTTTTGTGATTCAAGTATACTTTTTTATACATTCATAATGTACAACATGAAGCCTATATGATTTTATAATTATAATTAAACAACAACAAGAGGTCCAAAAGGGCCTGTAGACGCTCTACTGGCTAAACCTAAAATATGTGTATAAGGGGCCACAACTCAAAAATCATTCAACCGTAACATGGCCATGATATGCGCAACAAAGCTTGGTACTGATCATGCCTGCTGAAATATGGTCAGAGGTTCAGGAGAACTAGTCTGTACAAAGTAAGTGTATTAAAACTTTTAAAGGGTCATAACTCTGCCAAATTCAATCAATTGGAACACAGCGATGATATGCGCAACTAGGCTTGGTACTCATTATCCCCGTCAAGATTTGTTAAAATCCGGCCAGGGGATCAGGAGAACTAGTCTGGACAAAGTTTGTGTATTAAAAACCTTTAAAGGGCCGTAACTCTGCCAAAAATCACTCTACCTGAACAAGGCAATGACATACATAACTAGATTTGATACAGATCTTCCTTGCCAAATTTCACTGAAATCCGGCCAGGGCTTCAGCAAAACTAGTCGGGACAAAGATTGTGTATTAAAACCTTTAAAGGGCCATAACTCCACCAAAATTCTTTCAATTGCAACATGGTGATGAAATGCATGACTAAGCTTGGTATTGATCATCCCTGAAAAGTTTCATTGAAATCCGGCCAGGGGTTCAGGAGAACTAGTCCAGACAAAATATGTGTATTTAAACCTTTAAAGGGCCGTAAATCCACCAAAAATCATTCAACCAGAACATGGTGATGATATGCACAACTAGACCTGGTACTGATCATCCCTAAAAATATTCGTTGAAATACAGGCAGGGGTTCAAGAGAACTAGTCCAGATAAAGTTTGTATTAAAACCTTTAAAGGGCCATAACTCTGCCAAATCATTCAACTGGAATACAGTGACTATATGCACAACTAGGCTTGGTATAGAAAATCCCTGCAAAGTTTCGCTGAAATTCAGCCAAATGAAGGTCCTATCGTTTTCACGAGGCAAAATACAGCATCTTTGAACTAAATCAAGGGTCATAACTCCGGTGTTACTTATCCGATTTGGTTGGTTTTCAAACTACTCCATAATTTCATTGAAAGTAACAATCTGGTGAGGTCTGGTAAGCATTGGTTGAAAAATGAAGGCCCTATCGTCTTAATGAGGCAAAATATAGCATATTTCAGAAAATCAATCAAGGGCCATAACTCTGGTGCAAACGGTCCGAAGTGGCTGGTTTTCCAACTTGTCAGAGCTTTCATTGATATCAACAATCTGGAAAATTTTAAAAAAGATTGGATGAAAAATGGAGGCCCTATCGTGTTAACGAGGCCAAATTATAGCATATTTCAGACAATCAAGGGCCATAATTTTAGATAAATGGTCCGGTCTGGCTGGTTTTCGAACTTGTGTGAGCTTTCATTGATATCAACAATATGGTAAAGATTGGAAAAGATCGGATGTAAAATGAAGGCCCTATCGCATTAACGAGGCAAAATATAGTAATTTTAACTAAATTAAGGGCCATAACTCCGATGTTACTGTTCTGAACTGGCTGGTTTTCAAACTTGTCCAAGCTTTCATTTATACCAACAATCAGGCAAAGTCTGAAAAATGAATGCCGTATCGGGTTATTGAGGCCAAATTATAGCAAATTATAGCATGTTTCAGAAAATCAACGGCCATTTTATTGGTCCGAACTCGCTGGTTTTCGAACTCATTAGAGCTTTTATTGATACCAACAATCTGGTAAAGTTTGAAAAAGATCGGATGAACAAAGAGGTCAATGACCTTAAAGCTCTACTGCTAGGTTTTGATAGCTAGATCAGCATTCCTGGTGAAGATTTTTAGTATATAACCCTATGTAAACAAAGATGGCCGCCGGCAGTCATGTTTAATGTTGAAATAATTTTCAACAAGGACCAACAACATCATGTCATGCTGATCATTTTAGAAAAAAGTCCCATATCAATATCACTTATAGTTTTCAAGAAGTAGTCGCTACAATTTTATTTTTTTTAAATCTATTTTTAGCCATCAAGAGCAACATTTACGTTAAGTTTCATGAAAATCCTTCAAGCAGTTTCAGAGGAGTAGTTGCTACAAGATTTTACTATATAACTCTATGTAAACAAAGATGGCTGCTGGCGGCCATGTTTAACGTTGAATCAAAATATTTTTTGACAAGGACCAACATCAAGTCATGCTGATCATTTTAGAAAAAGTCCCATATTAATATCACTTATAGTTTTCAACTAGACATCAAGAGCAAAATGTTAAGTTTCATGAAAATCCTTCAAGTTGTTTTCAGAGGAGTATAGTCGCTACAAGTTTTTACTCTATAACTTTATGAAAACAAAGATGGCCGCTCTACTGGCTACATGGAGTCTTTGATGGGGAACACGAAAACAACATGTGCAACTAGGCTTGCAGGTACTGATCATTCCTGCCAAGTTTCACTGAAATCCAGCCAGGGGTTCAGGAAAAATTATCTGGATAAATTTTGTGTATATAAGGCCTCAACTCATTCAACCAGAACACAGCGATGATAGGCGCAACTAGGCTTGGTACTCATCATACCTGCCAAAATTCGTTGAAATTCGGCCAGGAGTTCAGAATAGACTAGTCTGGATAAAGTTTTTGTATCAAAACCTTTAAAGGGCTATAACTCCGCAAATATCACTCAACTGGAACACGGCGATGACATGCACAACTAGGCCTGGTAATAATCAGCCATGCAAAGTTTCACTGAAATCCGGTCAGGGGTTCAGGAGAACATAGCCTGGACAAAATGTGTGTATTAAAACCTTTAAAGGGTCATAACTCAGCAAAAATCTTTCAACTGAAATATGGCGATGATGTGCATGACTAGGCTTGGTACTGATCATCCCTGCAAAGTTTCGTTGAAATCCAGCCAAGGGTTCAAGAGAAAAACTCCAGATAAAGATTGTGTAGAAAACCTTTAAAGTGCCATAACTCAGCCAAAAATCATTCAAGCGGAACAAAGTGATGATATGCACCACTAGGCCTGGTACAGATCATCCCCGCAAAGTTTCGCTGAAATCCAGCCAGGGGTTCAGGAAAAAAAGTCTGGACAAAGTTTAGACCTTTAAAGGGCCATAATTCTGCCAAAAATTCATTCATCTGGAGCATGGTGACGATATACATAACTAGATTTGGTACTGATCATCATAGCACAGTTTCATTAAAATCTGGCCAAATGAAAGCCCTATTGTCTTAATGAGGCAAAATACAGCATTTTTAACTAAAGGGCCATGACTCCTGTGTTACTAACACTATATGGCTGCTTTTCAAATTTGTCTGAGCTTACACTGATATTAATAATCTGTGTAAGTTTGGTAAAGATCAAATAATAAATGAAGGTGCTAGAGTGTTCACAACGCAGAATATGGCATTTTTCAGCAAATCAAGAGCCACAACTCTGCTGTTACTCATTCAATTTGTCTAGTTTTCGAACTTGTCCGAGTTTTAATTGATAATAACAATCAGTGTAAGTTTGGTAAAGATCAAATAATAAATGAAGGTGCTAGAGTGTTCACAAGGCAAAAAATGGCATTTTTCAGAAAAAAAACAAGGGTCATAACTCTGATGTTACTGATCTGATTTGGCTGGTTTTCGAATTTGTCCCAGCTTTCATTGATATTAACAATCTGTGCAAGTTTGGTAAAGATCCAATAATGAATGAAGGTGCTAGAGTGTTCACAAGGCAGAAAATGGCATTGATCAGAAAAAATAAGGGCCATAACTCTGGTGTTACTGGCCCAATTTAGCTGGTTTTCGAACTTGTCCAAGCTATCATTGGTATTAACAATCTGTGCAAGTTTCGTAAAGTCAAATAATAAAGGCAGAAAATGGCATTTTCCAGAAAAAACAAGAGGCCCAAGAGGGCCTGTGGATGCTCTACTGGCTAAAACAGCTCTTATTGGGAGATCGGGAAAAGTAGACGGGACAAAGCTTGTGTATTAAAACCTTTAAAGGGCCGTAACTCCACCAAAAATCATTCAAAAGGAACACGGTGACGATATGCACAACTAAGCTTGATACAGATCATCCTTGCCAAGTTTCGTCCAGCCAGGGGTTCAGCAGAACTAGTCCAGACAAAGTTTGTGTATTAACTTTTAAAGGGCACTACCTCTGCCAAAAATCTTTCAACCGGAACATGATGATGATACAATGTATGCACAACTAGGCTTGGTAATGATCATCCCTGCAACATTTCTCTGAAAATCGGCCATGGGTTCAGGAACTATTCCGGACAAAGTTTGTGTAGTAAAACCTTTAAAGGGCCATAACTCCACCAAAAATCTTTTAACGAGTGTTAACGAGACAAAATATAGAAATTTTAACTAAATCAAGGGCCATAACACCAGTGTTACTGGTCCGAACTGGCTGGTTTTCAAAATCGTCCGAGCTTTCATTGATATTATCAATCTGATACAGTTTGGTAAAGATTGGATGAACAAGAATCCGCGGATTCACATTGTCTCGCCTAACGGTGGCGGGACTTAAAAATAAAAGATAAATGATGCTTAAATGAAAGTTTGTAAACATTTTAATAACTAAAAACAGTGGAGTTTACAGTTTGCTGAGATGACATTTAAGTGCATTTGTTTAAAAACAAAATGCCATTCTATAAAAATAATAAAAAATTAAAAAAATTAAAATAAAAAATCATCCTCTCCAAAAAGTAAGTCAAGGTCATAGATGAAATCCATGCATCCAAAAAGATGCACTACCCAAGACACAGCTATGTCAAAATAGAATGTTTTGTCTTCCAAAGATTAAAGGGACAAGCGGCAATCGTGAAGTTTTTATCAAGGAACATTTTGACTTTAAACGTGCTTGCATATCATTGAATACAAATTTTGATATTTCCATTTTCTATGTTATTTTACCTTGTAGTAAATTATTTTGATTCGACATTAAACACGGCTGCCAGTGGCCATCTTTGTTTACCTAGAGTTATATAGTAAAAACTTTGACTTGTAGCGACTACTCCTCTGAAACTACTTGACAGATTTTTATGAAACTTCACTGGAATGATGATCTAGCTATCAAAATCTATCAGTAGAGCTTCAAGGTCATTGACCTTTTGTTGATGAAGTTACTGCCCCTTTTTTTTCATCGTCGTGTTCCAGTTGAATGATACATTGAAATATATTATTGGTACAGTATTATCAAAAGTCAGAAATATACAAAAACAATTTGGTTTATACTATTCTTTTAATTATTATTAATGATTGAAATAATGCACGTTATTTAGAAAAACTAACGGGACGCCGCGAGTTTTCAAAAAATCAAGATTGCCATGTGTCCCTTTAAGCTATAAACTAGGTTTAAAGCATCTAGTGCATAATTATAGTTCATGAGAAAGTGATGTAAATGTAACAATTAAAGTTATCTGCCATTTGCTTGGATGGTGAAGGTCACATCCACATTTGCTTTTTGCCACATTGTCATGTACTACCAAAGAAACAACTATAAGCGAAGTTTGAAAGTTCTAATGCATAAAGTTTGTGGGAAAGTGACCTAAACGCAAAAGCTGAAGGTAAAAAGTATTAAGGTTATCTGCCCTTTGCTTGGAGGGTCAAGGTCACATCCACATTTGCTTTGTCATATTGCGATGTACCATCCAAGATACAACTATAAACAAAGTTTGAAAACTGTAGTGCATACAGTTTGCGAGAAAGTGACCTGAATGCAAATGTTGAAGGTACAAATTATTAAGTTATCTGACCCTTGCTTGGAGGGTCAACGTCACATTCACATTTTCTTTGTACCACTCAAGATACAACTATAAGCAAAGTTTGAAAGGTCTAGTGCATACAGTTTGTGAAAAAGTGACTTAAACATAAAAGTTGAAGGTAAAAATCATAATATTATCTGCCCTTTGCATGGAGGGTCAAAGTCACATCCACATTTGCTTTGTCATGTTGCGATGTACCACCCAAGATAAAACCATAAGCAAAGTTTGAAAGGTGTAAGGCTGATCATGCTTTATATAGTCACCCAGTCTTATCATGCTGTATATAGTCATCCAGTCTTATCATGCTGTATATAGTCATCCAGTCTTATCATGCTGTATATAGTCATCCAGTCTTATCATGCTGTATATAGTCATCCAGTCTTATCATGCTGTATATAGTCATCCAGTCTTATCATGCTGTATATGGTCATCCAGTCTTATCATGCTGTATATGGTCATCCAGTCTTATCATGCTTTATATAGTCATCCAGTCTTATCATGCTGTATATAGTCATCCAGTCTTATCATGCTGTATATAGTCATCCAGTCTTATCATGCTGTATATAGTCATCCAGTCTTATCATGCTGTATATGGTCATCCAGTCTTATCATACTGTATATAGTCATCCAGTCTTATCATGCTGTATATAGTCATCCAGTCTTATCATGCTGTACATAGTCATCCAGTCTTATCATGCTGTATATAGTCATCCAGTCTTATCATGCTGTATATGGTCATCCAGTCTTATCATGCTGTACATAGTCATCCAGTCTTATCATGATGTATATAGTCATCCAGTCTTATCATGCTGTATATAGTCATCCAGTCTTATCATGCTGTATATAGTCATCCAGTCTTATCATGATGTATATAGTCATCCAGTCTTATCATGCTGTATATAGTCATCCAGTCTTATCATGCTGTATATAGTCATCCAGTCTTATCATGCTGTATATAGTCATCCAGTCTTATCATACTGTATATAGTCATCCAGTCTTATCATGCTGTATATAGTCATCCAGTCTTATCATGCTGTATATAGTCATCCAGTCTTATCATGCTGTATATAGTCATCCAGTCTTATCATGCTTTATATAGTCATCCAGTCTTATCATGCTTTATATAGTCATCCAGTCTTATCATACTGTATATAGTCATCCAGTCTTATCATGCTTTATATAGTCATCCAGTCTTATAATGCTGTATATAGTCATCCAGTCTTATCATGCTTTATATAGTCATACAGTCTTATCATGCTTTATATAGTCATCCAGTCTTATCATGCTGTATATAGTCATCCAGTCTTATCATGCTTTATATAGTCATCCAGTCTTATCATGCTGTATATGGTCATCCAGTCTTATCATGCTTTATATGGTCATCCAGTCTTATAATGCTGTATATAGTCATCCAGTCTTATCATGCTTTATATAGTCATACAGTCTTATCATGCTTTATATAGTCATCCAGTCTTATCATGCTGTATATAGTCATCCAGTCTTATCATGCTTTATATAGTCATCCAGTCTTATCATGCTGTATATAGTCATCCAGTCTTATCATGCTTTATATAGTCATACAGTCTTATCATGCTGTATATAGTCATCCAGTCTTATCATGCTGTATATAGTCATCCAGTCTTATCATGCTTTATACAGTCATCCAGTCTTATCATGATGTATATAGTCATCCAGTCTTATCATGCTTTATACAGTCATACAGTCTTATCATGCTGTATATAGTCATCCAGTCTTATCATGATGTATATGGTCATCCAGTCTTATCATGCTTTATATAGTCATCCAGTCTTATCATGCTGTATATAGTCATCCAGTCTTATCATGATGTATATAGTCATCCAGTCTTATCATGCTGTATATAGTCATCCAGTCTTATCATGCTTTATATAGTCATACAGTCTTATCATGCTGTATATAGTCATCCAGTCTTATCATGCTGTATATAGTCATCCAGTCTTATCATGCTTTATATAGTCATACAGTCTTATCATGCTGTATATAGTCATCCAGTCTTATCATGCTGTATATGGTCATCCAGTCTTATCATGCTTTATATGGTCATCCAGTCTTATCATGCTGTATATAGTCATCCAGTCTTATCATGATGTATATAGTCATCCAGTCTTATCATGCTGTATATAGTCATCTAGTCTTATCATGCTTTATATAGTCATCCAGTCTTATCATGCTTTATATAGTCATCAAGTCTTATCATGCTGTATATGGTCATCCAGTCTTATCATGCTGTATATAGTCATCCAGTCTTATCATGCTGTATATAGTCATCCAGTCTTATCATGCTGTATATAGTCATACAGTCTTATCATGCTTTATATAGTCATCCAGTCTTATCATGATGTATATAGTCATCCAGTCTTATCATGCTGTATATAGTCATCCAGTCTTATCATGCTGTATATAGTCATCCAGTCTTATCATGCTGTATATAGTCATCCAGTCTTATCATGCTGTATATAGTCATCCAGTATTATCATGATGTATATAGTCATCCAGTCTTATCATGCTGTATATAGTCATCCAGTCTTATCATGATGTATATAGTCATCCAGTATTATCATGCTGTATATAGTCATCCAGTCTTATCATGATGTATATAGTCATCCAGTCTTATCATGCTGTATATAGTCATCCAGTCTTATCATGATGTATATAGTCATCCAGTCTTATCATGCTGTATATAGTCATCCAGTCTTATCATGCTGTATATAGTCATCCAGTCTTATCATGCTGTATATAGTCATCCAGTCTTATCATGCTTTATATAGTCATCCAGTCTTATCATGCTGTATATGGTCATCCAGTCTTATCATGCTTTATATAGTCATCCAGTCTTATCATGATGTATATAGTCATCCAGTCTTATCATGCTGTATATGGTCATCCAGTCTTATCATGATGTATATAGTCATCCAGTATTATCATGATGTATATAGTCATCCAGTCTTATCATGATGTATATAGTCATCCAGTCTTATCATGCTGTATATAGTCATCCAGTCTTATCATGATGTATATAGTCATCCAGTCTTATAATGCTGTATATAGTCATCCAGTCTTATCATGATGTATATAGTCATCCAGTCTTATCATGATGTATATAGTCATCCAGTCTTATCATGCTGTATATAGTCATCCAGTCTTATCATGATGTATATAGTCATCCAGTATTATCATGATGTATATAGTCATCCAGTCTTATCATGCTGTATATAGTCATCCAGTCTTATCATGATGTATATAGTCATCCAGTATTATCATGCTGTATATAGTCATCCAGTCTTATCATGATGTATATAGTCATCCAGTCTTATCATGCTGTATATAGTCATCCAGTCTTATCATGCTGTATATAGTCATCCAGTCTTATCATGCTGTATATAGTCATCCAGTCTTATCATGCTGTATATAGTCATCCAGTCTTATCATGCTTTATATAGTCATCCAGTCTTATCATGCTGTATATGGTCATCCAGTCTTATCATGCTTTATATAGTCATCCAGTCTTATCATGATGTATATAGTCATCCAGTCTTATCATGCTGTATATGGTCATCCAGTCTTATCATGATGTATATAGTCATCCAGTATTATCATGATGTATATAGTCATCCAGTCTTATCATGATGTATATAGTCATCCAGTCTTATCATGCTGTATATAGTCATCCAGTCTTATCATGATGTATATAGTCATCCAGTCTTATAATGCTGTATATAGTCATCCAGTCTTATCATGATGTATATAGTCATCCAGTCTTATCATGATGTATATAGTCATCCAGTCTTATCATGCTGTATATAGTCATCCAGTCTTATCATGATGTATATAGTCATCCAGTCTTATCATGATGTATATAGTCATCCAGTCTTATCATGCTGTATATAGTCATCCAGTCTTATCATGATGTATATGGTCATCCAGTCTTATCATGCTGTATATAGTCATCCAGTCTTATCATGATGTATATAGTCATCCAGTCTTATCATGCTGTATATAGTCATCCAGTCTTATCATACTGTATATAGTCATCCAGTCTTATCATGCTTTATACAGTCATCCAGTCTTATCATACTGTATATAGTCATCCAGTCTTATCATACTGTATATAGTCATCCAGTCTTATCATGCTTTATACAGTCATCCAGTCTTATCATGCTGTATATAGTCATACAGTCTTATCATGCTGTATATGGTCATCCAGTCTTATCATACTGTATATAGTCATCCAGTCATCATTCCGATAGCATAGAAGTTATAGGCTGGAAACATAAAATATTCTACTTCCAATCAAGGACAAAAAATAAAAGAGTTTTCGAAGAACACCGCAGCTCGGCTAATTTGAGAGCAACACATTATACCATCAGAAACAGAGGCATCTCTCCTCATACGACGCATGAGGCTGCATCTCTCCTCATATGACACACGAGGCTAGGGGAAGTGTTTTACCTAAGGACACACGGAAGCAACACAGTGGCAGCAGTGAGGCTTGGACATGAGATCTCTGAATTGAATGCGCTGTTCACGGGTCACTGTGGCCACAAACTGTTAATCATTATAATTATTATTATTTAATTTTTTGTTTTATTATTATTTTCATTCTAGTTTTTAATTATAATTAATCAATATCGACGATTCGTCCTATAGTCCTGTACTGGTATACAATGGTCATGAAACTCCTAACCATTAAAGACAGTCATATGTCACATTATTATATTTTCGTAATAATATCCTTATACTATTATGTGTTTTATTCAACAATAAATACAAGACTTTGATTGGTCATTCATGTAGTACCAGGACGTTCAGATCAAACCAATAATTTGTATGAGTAGACATCCTTGTCATGTTGTTTGTATCAAGATATAGTAGTTAACCTCAACACAGAGATGAACACCAAGATAAACTTACCTTATATATATATGTATGTTAAAAATGTTGCAAAATTGCAATATCAGCTATTTAATAGGCTCAGTAATATGATTGGTTGTACAGAGTACAAGTAACATATAACTTAAGTATGAGGAAGTAGACATTTATTCATATGACTGTACATGAAATAAAGGAACATAAAGAATTGATTTTAACCACTTATTTAAGTCTATATTAAACTATTGCTTGTTTTGTACTTATCAAACCTTACACATTCTTCTCAATTGTATTCCATAATCCTGCACTACAGAATCATAACATAATCCTTCATGGGAGCCCTTTACTACATTACCACTGTATAATTCTTCATGGGAGCCCTTTACTACATTACCACTGTATAATCCTGCATGGGACCCCTTTACTACATTAACACTGTATAATCCTGCATGGGGCCCCTATACTACCTTACCACTGTATAATCCTGCATGGGGCCCCTATACTATCTTACCACTGTATAATCCTACATGTGACCCCTTTATTACATTACCACTGTATAATCCTACATGTGACCCCTTTATTACATTACCACTGTATAATCCTGCATGGGAGCCCTTTACTACATTACCACTGTATAATCCTGCATGGGACCCCTTTACTACATTACCACTGTTTAATCCTTCAAGAGACCCCTTATTACATTACCACTGTATAATCCTACATGTGACCCTTTATTACATTACCACTGTATAATCCTGCATGGACCCTTTATTACATTACCACTGTATAATCCTGCATGGGACCCCTTTACTACATTACCACTGTATAATCCTGCATACGACTCCTTTATAACATTACCACATTATAATCCTGCATGGGACCCCTTTACTACATTACCACTGTATAATCTTTCCTGCCACCCCTTTACTACATTACCACTGTATAATCCTGCATGGGACCCCTTTACTACACTACCACCACTGTTTAATCCTTCAAGAGACCCCTTTATTACATTACCACTGCATAATCCTTCATGTGACCCCTTTACTACTTAACCACTGTATAATTCTGCATGGGACCCCTTTATTACATTACCACTGTATAATCCTACATGTGACCCTTTTACTACATTACCACTGTAAAATCCTCCATGGGACCCCTTTACTACATTACCTCTTTATGATCCTTCATGTGACCCCTTTACTATATTACTACTGTATAATCCTTTATGCCACTCCTTTACTACATTATCACTGTATAATCCTACATGTGACCCCTTTACATCACTACCACTGTATAATCCTGCATGGGACCCCTTTACTACATAACTACAGTATAATCCTGCATGAGACCCCTTTACTACATTACCACTGTATAATCCTGCATAGGACCCCTTTACTACATTACCACTGTATAATCCTTCATGCCACCCCTTTGCTACATTACCATAGTATAATCCTGCATGGGACTCCTTTACTACATTACAGGGCTTTTTCAGCCTGTCTCACGGGGCCGATATTCGGCCCCATTCCCAATGCCAAATAGCGACCATTTTCCCCAATTTCAAGAAAAAATTCCCAATCTCGGAAAAAAATCCCATTTCAACAGAAATACCTTTTGCTTATAAAATAGAAACAAATGAATAAACGAGAAACCATATAATCAAGAGACTTTTCAAATTACACGAATCGTTTGTTTACTTTTGATCGGTGATCTGTGAAAACTACATTCCCCGTGAATTTATGTATGTAACCGGTGTAAAAACACGGACAACGGTCTTTATACCGTACCGCAAGTTGAAGATGCATCGCGGCGCCATTCCCGATTACTTATATTATGGTCAATATATGGTTTGAAAATTAACAGAAATTAGTTTTTATTTCATTAACCAAAGTATTTTCGCCATAATAGTTTGACTGCGTATAAAATGGAAAGGAATTATGAAGCAAAAACGGTACTTACGGTACCGGATTTGCAGTACCGGCTTTTATACTGGGCACCGCGAAAACTCGTCACCTGACGAAAAATGTCGCATAATAGTAAATATTACGCGAAGAGACCTAGAAAAAAAGATGCCAAGGGTACCCCATCACTTAAATCTCTGTGGAACAAAACATCTAACGTTTCAAATGCCCCTGAAAGTTCTTGCCCGACGGAATCTGACCAAGTGTCTGAGGCCCAGATAGGTGATGATGGCCATACATCTACTGATACATCTCCGACAGACACAGTGAATTGTAATGAACCTACAAACGTTGATACAGTATATCAGATTTGTAATGATAGCCCTTCTCCCCAACCTGACCCTGATACATCCAACATAGTCTGAACTTGTTATGTACTTCTCTGAGCAGCTCCCTTGGCCAGGCCAAACTCTCAAATTTGATGAGAATTTGTATTGAAGGGTCTGTAGAGCTGTCTGAACAAACTCTTGAAGAGCTCTGTAATACTTTCAGAGACAGCAAAGCAAGACAAATTAAGCTGTAAAGCAGAATAATAAATGTTGAAATTTCCCAATTGGTTTGATTTGTCGATATTTTTTTTTCCTAAATTTGACTATTTACCGCGTAAAAAATTCCCAATTTGGGCAGGGGCCTTTTTCCCAAAAAACCCTGAAAAAGCCCTGCATTACCAGAGTAAAATCTTTCATGAGACCCTTTTACTACATTACCACTGTATAACCCTGCATGTGACCCCTTTGCATCACTACCACTGTATAATCCTGCATGGGACCCTTTTACTACATTACCACTGTATAATCCTGCATGTGACCCCTTTACTTCACTACCACTGTATAATCCTGCATGTGACCCCTTACCTCACTATCACTGTATAATCCTGCATGTGACCCCTTTACATCACTACCACTGTATAATCCTGCATGGGGCCCCTTTACCACATTACCACTGTATAATCATGCATAGGACTCCTTTACTACATTACCACTGTATAATCCTGCATGGGACCCCTTTACTACATTATCACTGTATAATCCTGCATGGGACCCCTTTACTACATTACCACTGTATAATCCTGCATGGGACCCCTTTACTACATTATCACTGTATAATCCTGCATGGGACCCCTTTACTACATTATCACTGTATAATCCTGCATGGGACCCCTTTACTACATTATCACTGTATAATCCTGCATGGGACCCCTTTACTACATTACCACTGTATAATCATGCATAGGACTCCTTTACTACATTACCACTGTATAATCCTGCATGGGACCCCTTTACTACATTACCACTGTATAATCCTTCATGCCACCCCTTTACTACATTACCACTGTATACTCCTTCATGCCACCCCTTTACTACATTACCACTGTATACTCCTTCATGCCACCCCTTTACTACATTACCACAGTATAATCCTGCATGGGACCCCTTTACTACAGTACCACTGTATAATCCTGCATGGGACCCATTTACTACACTACCAATGTATAATCCTTCAAGAGACCCCTTTATTACATTACCAATGTAAATACTTCATGTGACCCCTTTACTACTTTACCACTGTATAATCCTGCATGTGACCCCTTTACATCACTACCACTGTATAATCCTGCATGTGACCCCTTTACCACACTACCCCTGTATAATCCTTCATTTGACCCCTTTACTATATTACCACTGTATAATCCTTCATGAGACCATTTTACTACATGACCACTCTATAATCCTGCATGTGACCCCTTTACTACATTACCACTGTATAATACTGCATGTGACCCCTTTACTACATTAACACTGTATAATCCTGCATGCCACCCCTTTACTACATTACCACTGTATAATCCTTCATGTGACCCCTTTACTAAATTACCACTCTATAATCCTGCATGGGACCCCTTTACTACATTACCACTGTATAATCCTTCATGTGACCCCTTTACTACATTACCAATGTATAATCCTTCAAGAGACCCCTTTACTACATTACCACTCTATAATCCTGCATGTGACCCCTTTACTACATTACCACTGTATAATACTGCATGTGACCCCTTTACTACATTAACACTGTATAATCCTTCATGTGACCCCTTTACTACACTACCAATGTATAATCCTTCAAGAGACCCCTTTACATCACTAAGAGCAGTGGCAGAAAAACAATAAACGTGGCTCCAGCGTAAATGGAGTTTTTACGATAGAATTTGCAGCAACTCTGCAGTTCAGGGTGAGAAGGTTCTAGGCCCATTTTCCATATTTTATCTCGATGTACATGGAAGATGAGCCTGGCATGTTCATGCCTTTTAGGCGCCATATAACCATTTCATGTGTTGGTGCGCCTTAAAACCCCAATTCAATTATTACATTACCAATGTAAATACTTCATGTGACCCCTTTACTACTTTACCACTGTATAATCCTTCATGTGACCCCTTTACATCACTACCACTGTATAATCCTGCATGTGACCCCTTTACCACACTACCCCTGTATAATCCTTCATGAGACCCTTTTACTATATTACCACTGTATAATCCTTCATGAGACCATTTTACTACATTACCACTCTATAATCCTGCATGCCACCCCTTTACTACATTTCCACTGTATAATCCTTCATGTGACCCCTTTACTAAATTACCACTCTATAATCCTGCATGGGACCCCTTTACTACATTACCACTGTATAATCCTTCATGTGACCCCTTTACTACACTACCAATGTATAATCCTTCAAGAGACCCCTTTACTATATTACCACTCTATAATCCTGCATGTGACCCCTTTACTACATTACCACTGTATAATACTGCATGTGACCCCTTTACTACATTACCACTGTATAATCCTGCATAGGACCCCTTTACTACATTACCACTGTATAATCCTTCATGTGACCCCTTTACTACACTACCAATGTATAATCCTTCAAGAGACCCCTTTACTACATTACCACTGTATAATCCTTCATGTGACCCCTTTACTACATTACCACTGTATAATACTGCATGTGACCCCTTTACTAAATTACCACTCTATAATCCTGCATGGGACCCCTTTACTACATTACCACTGTATAATCCTTCATGTGACCCCTTTACTACACTACCAATGTATAATCCTTCAAGAGACCCCTTTACTACATTACCACTCTATAATCCTGCATGTGACCCCTTTACTAAATTACCACTCTATAATCCTGTATGGGACCCCTTTACTACATTACCACTGTATAATCCTTCATGTGACCCCTTTACTACACTACCAATGTATAAGCCTTCAAGAGACCCCATTACTACATTACCACTGTATAATACTGCATGTGACCCCTTTACTAAATTACCACTCTATAATCCTGCATGGGACCCCTTTACTACATTACCACTGTATAATCCTTCATGTGACCCCTTTACTACACTACCAATGTATAATCCTTCAAGAGACCCCTTTACTACATTACCACTCTATAATCCTGCATGTGACCCCTTTACTACATTACCACTGTATAATCCTGCATGCGACCCCTTTACTACATTACCACTGTATAATCCTTCATGTGACCCATTTACTACATTACCACTGTAAAATCCTACATGTGACCCCTTTACTCCATTACCACACTATAATCCTGCATGGGACCCCTTTACTACATTACCACTGTATAATCCTTCATGCGACCCTTTTACTACAGTACCACTGTATAATCCTTTATGCCAACCTTTTACTACACTACCACTGTATAATCCTTCAAGAGACCCCTTTACTACTTTACCACCGTATAATCCTGCATGAGACCCGTTTACTAAATTGCCACTGTATAACCCTGCATGGGATCACTATACTACATGACCACTGTATAATCATTACAGTATCACTGAATGGTTCATTGGTTCATAAGAAGAATGTTGTTTAAAGATTGTTTTGTTTTTAATAATGGCGGCCATATCTGTTGAGGGAATGAGAAGATTGTTATAAATCTAAGAAAGGGTTATGAGACAAAGCTTTTGATGAAGTTATTAAAAGAATTGGGTCATTGGTTGATGAGATGTCGTTTAAAGAGTTTCTATTTCAAGTAATGGCGGCCATATTTGTTGACGGAACTGGACGATTTGTATACATCCGAGAGAGGACCATACAAGGATGCTTCCTATGAAATTTCGTCAAATTCTATCCCGCAGTTTATGAGAAGGAGT
This sequence comes from Cyrtodaria siliqua, assembly GCA_037043455.1. Lineage (NCBI taxonomy): Eukaryota > Metazoa > Mollusca > Bivalvia > Adapedonta > Hiatellidae > Cyrtodaria > Cyrtodaria siliqua. The sequence goes on along the minus strand of JAWPHD010015337.1, from coordinate 3,195 downwards.
CATTTGAAGAATTTTTTTATTTAAAGTAATGGCATTTAAATTTTTTGACAGATCGGGACAATTTGTACAAATCTGAGAGAGGGCCATGCAATGATGCTTCCTGTGAAGTTTTGTCAAATTCTACTCAGCAGTTTCAGAGGAGATTTTGTTTGAAGCAAAAGTTAACGGACGGACAGACGTCCCTACGGATGGTACCTTAAGTATTTTTTTCCTTTCTTTAAGACCAACGGAATGACCATTTATACAACCATAGGCATATGTGGTTACAGAATAAATTGTATTGTATTCATGTGTTAACAACACTTCCTACCACCTAAGGTAGTGAACGCGTGCGCGGTCTGACGGACGACAGACAACTCATCACCAAAAGGACATCTTTTGTTTACTTTTCAATTTACCCAAAATCATTTTTTTCAGGAATAATAAAATAAATGTTGCATCCCAGTGTGGTGACAGTGGATACTGTCAACCTTTAGAAAAGTAATGTCAACCGAGTCAAAGCTGTCACCCTCACTGGGAGGCAATATTTATATAATGCCACATGCAGCTCTTGTAGTTTGAGAGAAGATTTTTATAAGACAGAGGCAAATTCAATAACACTTATTGATTGGCTAACAGCACCGAACACACCAATGGTTACCCCTTTAAAGTTTTATTATCGACAGAATGCGCATTTGGCTCAAGCAGGTGAGCAAACTTAGGCTTTAAACGTTGCAATCTCTTAACATTAAACACAATACTGAAATGGCTTGACTTTTTCAAGCGAAACTTCAACATTTATGAATTTCGTGTAACAAAGTATACTTTGATTAAAAGTTCTACTACATTACAGAGTTGTCCTTCTTATAATTAGCTGTAGCCCCTTTTTGTACAAAACACGTTGAGATATATCTGGTATATTACATAGAATTAGATGTATATAATAGTGTAGTAGGCAATATTTTTGATTATGCGTTTCTTTTTCCTTTCAGTATATGTCTTTATACCCAGTGTAGTTGGGTAGTATAAACTTTGACACAACCCCACCAATGGAGTGCTGTTACTCGGTGTAGTTGGGTAGTATAAACTTTGACACAACCCCACCAATGGAGTGCTGTTACTCGGTGTAGTTGGGTAGTATAAACTTTGACACAACCCCACCAATGGAGTGCTGTTACTCGGTGTAGTTGGGTAGTATACATTTTGACACAACCCCACCAATGGAGTGCTGTTACTCGGTGTAGTTGGGTAGTATAAACTTTGACACAACCCCACCAATGGAGTGCTGTTACTCGGTGCAGTCACACTAACTACCAGACAGCTGATTTCTCAGTTATTTTCATTGATATTTTTCACCAATGAAATGCTGTAAGATACAATATAAAGCAGGAAGTACCCTTTAGATTACAGGTTTACAGTACACAGGGGCAGATCCAAGGTGGGGCACACCTGGCACGCACCACCACTAAAATCTGAAAGTTTATGAAACTTCATCTGTAACAAGCATTTTTCTTTTTTTTAAAGTCACACCACCCCTCTCATCCCCTCCCCCACTAAACTGAACAAATGTGTTTGTGTGTGTGTGTGTGTGTGTGTGTGTGTGTGTGTGTGGTTTTTTTTGGCTATTAATTCTTTTTTAAAAGTTGTGCCCCCACCCTAATCTCAAATCTGTATCTGCCCCTGGTACAGACAGTATATCAGTATATTGATTCTTATCCTAGCGTATGTGAAGAACAAATACAATACTTTAGTAACAGTAAGACACTGGAAATTCCATAAATAATTATATCATAATTATATCATACCTATAATTGTATCAATAAATCAAACTCATGGATATAATTATAAATATATACATCACACAATGGATATAATACATATATCATACATATAATTATGTATCTATAAACCACACACGTCATGGATATACAGAGTTCCGGAAATACGGTTGCCCGATGCCCCGGGCAAGTGGATTTTGGGTGCGGGCAAGTGACCTATGCAAATCTGGTTGCCCGCCACTTGCCCGACTGGACTTTTCCATTCCAGACCAAATCAAGTGGCAAACTAGCCATATCAGAATTTGATAACTGAATAAAACTGGCCGCTGTTTTTCGCCGCTAGCGACTGTTAATAAGATCAAACAATTTTCGGTACAATCAACATTCTCGCCCCAGGCAGCTTAATTTGTGGCATTATTTCAATAAACAACTAATTAACCCACACGAGCAATTCACACCATTACACAATTTATCCTGACACGACGTGTGTCCATCGTCCAATGAAATCGCGGCAATCATGTCCGTGACCTCCCAACCATAAACATAGCTACTAGCAGAAATCGTTTCCAAATAATCCCTAAAAGTCATTTGGACCTTCCATCAATCAAATACAGAAATTCCTTAATTTGCAAATTTAATGTGTCAAAATAATGATTGACAGACCCACGTGACGTGATGTTTTTGTTTAGATAATCTAGCCGAAGATTTTTTCTTTTACTCGAAGCACTCGTTTATCAATGCGATTTTATGAGGTATTTGGTGTATTTCATTGATATACTCTGTAATTAAACGTATATGGAAATGCATACTACACAAATAAGTTGCATAACTAAGCGAAATGCACAAGTCATGGGTTTTCGCGATTTCAAAACAATCACGGAACCTTTTTCTCAAGTTCTTAACTTTTGCTTTTGATAAATAAGGTTACTGTTACTACTTCTTAAACAATTCCTAGGGAAAACCCTTTTCATGCCTCTTGCTTTCATCTAATTCCCTTTAGTTCAAAGACAATTGAATTGAATTGGATTTTATAGTCGCACCAACAGCTAAGGTCATATGGCGACTTTCCAGCTTCCACTGGTGGAGGAAGACCCCAGGTGCCCCTCCGGGCAATTTTCGTGCACGGGCGGGCACCTGGGTAGAACCACCGACAAACCGCAAGCCAGCTGGATAGCTTCCTCACATAAAGATTCCTAGGCCCCTGAGTGATCGAACCTACAGCAGTGAAGGGCAAATGATTGCAAGTCAGAGACTCTAACCACTCGGCCACGGACGCCCCTAGTTCAAAGACAAAGGCGTAGGAACGTTACCATGGTTACAGATATTGGGGGTCAAGTGAATATTTTTAATAACGTTTTTGTCTTGTTTCTTTGCTTGTCACACATTTAAATGAACACAACAGCTTCTTTTTTTCTGTCAACTGGTTAATTGTACACAC